>CM076571.1:39898362-40028219 GCA_034641835.2 Pinus albicaulis
ATGTGTATATGTAGGATTTTCTTCATAAGTACACTTTCTCTTATCCAAATTGAACACTTCAATAGTCAAAATTGGTCCTCTTGGAAAGAGGAATCTAGTCCCATGATTGGAATTTGTCACCGAGCTTCCAAATTAACACTCCATATTAGCTAGGGAGAAATTCCAACTACATCATGTCATGTGTATCCTATTGTCATATCATGCCCCGTCTTTGATAAACTCTATCTATTGAAACATTCTAGAATATAAAGAAGAATAATAATCGATGAGTTAAATTTACCACCCTCTACATCGTTGGAGAGAACATCTCAATATGAAACAATATTAGGGAGAACATCTCAACATGAATCTTTATCGATGATCACATTTCAACCCAAAATCTCATGGGGGAGCTAAACATCTTTGACCTCATGTCGAGCAATAGGTGATATAGGGGAGCACATCTCAAACCATCCTATTTCCTACCGATATTCGCATCAATGACCTTTAAGGATCACGTTATCACCAAAATAGGAACCCGATAGGCCGCCGATCGACTACCTCGGCACCATTTCAAACTAATATTTTAGCCGAGGTTTAGCTCGTGAAATTGTGAGAAGGCTCTCTCAAGGGTTAATGATTTTGAATAAATATTAAATAGATGGCTAACTCTATGGTTTATGAATTTGTAGGTTTTTTGTCGAAAGATGGAGATCAGCTACCATTGGGCTATGGAGCTTCGTTGACAGGATAAAGATAAAAAAATAGCTTTTTATAAACCGAGGCTTCAGATATACTTCAATGAAAGAGTGACACATTTAGGAAAGTCTCAATATCTTAAGATTCAAAGGAATTCGCAGCATGAGTGCATGAATTCCAGTAATACGTATACCTCAAGATATTGAAAGGAAAGTATTTAACAAAGATTTATCAAAGCCTAAAACTTAAAGGAAGTCGAGGCATGAATGACCATGAATTTTGAGCAATAAGTATTAAACATTTAAAGAAACCACCCATAGATAGGACCCAAGAACTCAATTCACCATAATTTAATGAAGCAATGTTTTCAGCATGTTCCCAAGGAATTCTGGAAGTAATAAGCATTGAAACTATGGAAGTGTTAATAGAAGACAAAGCTCACTAAAGTACACAAAGAATCTCAACCTTAGAAAAGTTAAAACTCGCTTGTATATATCAATCATCCAAAGCATTTACAAAGTACATTGTTCCGATAACATTTTCCAAACCTTTAATACATCGAATTTTTACACTATTTATTAGAAAATTTGTGGCTTTTTAAGAACAAGTCTTCCAAGCAGCGGACTATTTAACTTTCAACCGACACTTAAATCTAACCATAAAATAGATTCTAGTGATTCAGATCTACACCTTTTTCAAAAATAAGAGTAAGAGTCCTACTAGACCAACCTCCTACTGCCATATTCAAAAAATTTAATCCAAATATTCTCGAAAGGAATCTAATATTTTTACCATGCTAACCATTAACAAAATATTAATAACGTGGACTCCATTCGTGAAGTAAATTTTCCATTATTTAGGAAATGCTAGTTCGATGGACTCCGGTACATGTATGATTAGTGTCTTCAAACTTTCCTTTAACTAAAGTCTCCACTTGGCAAATATGATACTCTTTGTCACCCCGATACTTAACACCCTGATATTTCTTTAACACCCTAATATTCTTTGACACCCTAATGATGGACAAATTAAAAATGCTTAACCTACCCTCCCCATTTCCATCATTTATCATGAAAATTCAACTGTTGTCCAAAAACTCTGCTTAAGTCAGTTAAATGGTTTGTTTTAGCAGTAGCACACATAAAAGGATGATATGTGGTAGCCTTCTGTCATTTCTTACCATTAGTCAATATCTAATGATAAAAAAACTAGATATATCCTTCAAAAAATTTTTCATTTTAATGCTTAGAGGCCTCTCAAACCAAAAAGAAAATCCTTAGAAATTTCACAAAACCTGGGTTTCAAGCCCCATAATTTGCCGTAGAATTGCCTAATACTTTGGAGATTTGAAAAATCCTAGATCCCGAGTTTTAAAAGTATATGAAAGATGATGACATGTATTTTTATTGATAATATAAGACAAAAATATCATAATATAATTTTTACCTCCTTATCTATCAACAATTTCAAATAGCTTTGTTCATGATTCCTCTTTCCAAGCCTTTATTTCCATTCTTTCTTCATCAACTCCATCTCTTCTTTTAGCTCTTCACTTTTCTTTGAAGGCTTCTTCTCTCTTTCAAAAACATAAGTTCCTCTTTATTGTATGTGACACTACAGATGCGTAAAGGTTGTGTCCTCTTCACCGCATTTTTGGTTTTAATGAAGTCTCAAATGAGTAACTTGTTCATTTACTTTTTTCTCCACTTCATCTATCATCTCTTTATCATTCTTATATATTTCATCACTTTCTTTGTCTCTTAAAATTCATCCTTAACAACTTTCAAATGTTCTTCTAAAATCTCCTTTTCTCGTTTTCTCTATGACCTTGTCTTTTCCTTTCTCTGTTTAATCGTTTCTTCTTTGTCTTTGCTTCCGTCTTTTTAGAAAAATCGTCTCAAAGTTTCCTTGAAACTTTCTTTTAGATTTAGCCTCGTCTTCTTATCCTTGATAAACTCTATCTAACTCGTGATACAGACAATAACTTCTTGTGCCATTTCTCCCTTTCCTTTATCTTCCTTTTGTTTACTATCACCTATAGTAATAGTTTCTATCGACCTAGTGAGAGGTTTTCGAGGTTTGAAAAGAAAGGTTGAATATTCTCAAGAAAAAGTCTAATTTATCGACTATGAGTCCCTTACCTTGGCTTTAGATGAATTAACTTTAGTCGCTTTCACTACAAGAGTTTCGCAATTTCTATAGCCCGTAAAATGTCTTTAATTCTCGCCTTACTCTTAACATCTTCTTCAACATTTCCTTTAGATCTCTTGCTTCGCATTTTATCTTACTTTCGTCACATGTTTGTTTGTTTTATTTCTAGTTCTAGTTACCGGAGGTGATGATGTATCTTGGACTAAATCAGCTTTCTACCAAGTCTTTATCTATAACCTTTAAACCTTCATGTCGATTTCCCTCTAATCGTGCAAGAGTATCGATATCCATTTCGTTCGAAGAAGAATTTTTAAGCTTGGAGGCTTTTCTTTCGAGATAAGACATCTAACTCATATCCATTCATGAATAGGAACGATGCCCAGCTCTTTTTAGTTTATTTAGCTCCTCCGTAACTAGCAATTTCATCAACCCATGGTGAAAAATAGAAGTTTCATTTCTTTCTCGGTTTTCCTCGCACCTTGTCTACCATTTTTCCCGAGACTTCTAAAGAGATAGAATGGAATATCTATCAACTTATTCCTTGTGAAGTGAAGCAATAATTTGAAATGATACATATAAATTGTTCAAAAATGACCTTCACATGTAAAATATTTTTGTATGACTCCGTTAACAACTTGGAAAATTCTATCTTTAAGATAGGTTCTAGGAATTCCTTCAAATCATTTTAATCCCCTCGCATGCTCCGCTTTAAGTAGTCATCACAAATTTTCAAATCAAACTTGGTAGCTTTAACCATTCTTCTCCAATTTCTGGATCCCTTGCTTTAGAGATACTATCGTGTGAAATTGGGATAAGAAGAAAACCTACTCAGAATGTACCTCTAAAATTAGCCACAGTCTCCGTGATACCCGTTTTTATGATGCCCTTGCAATTTCTAAACAATTCAATGCACCCAACCTTTTAAATAACTGGTGGAACATTGATCCTCCAAGACTAACCGAGCCGTAGGTTCATATCTGAATGGTAAACCTCCTTTATAAACCTTCTTTTGTGTAGCCATTTCCCTCGTGTTATGTACGGTGCCTTCCCCATAAATTAGTTCAACACCTCGTTTGGGAGGATACCCTGGCGGAAAAAGCACAATTAAAATGGAAATAAAATGATATAAAAGCAAGGGTTTCTACAAGGGAGCTTATTGACAAAGAGTTTCTTTGGTAGAAAATGATGGCACGGAAAAACAACACGAAAGAGATGAGAGATAAGCTTTCAAAAGTGGAATGAGAAGACATAAAACAAATGATAATCGATATGAGAAAGTGTATAACTTTTAAATGATGGCTTTAGTCTCAAGTGAAGAGATCCCTAAATTCTAAAACACTAATTCATTCATCATTACTCTTAACCGCAATGGCAAGAGTTTTCGTAGCACGTTTCATTTGAAAAGTCACTAATTTTTTCTATGTTATTACTAGTGTCGTAGCGAATTCGTTAATTTTGTGTCTTCATTTGGCTTTATCTCCGTACAATTTTCCGAAAAATGGCTAGATTTCGCACTTATGATCATTTCAAAGTATCTACTCAAACACACTCCTTCAATGTGACTTGGAATTATTTCTAATACCTTATCCAAAGTTTTAAAAACTTAAATACACCATAAAATTTATCATTTTATCATATCTGCAACCTAACCAATTTGAAAGAGAATTATGACTTATTTTCAAGTATGAGATTTTGCAAATTTTGAGTGTGATAACAAGGGCTCCCATTAGGGATAGTATGCCCCCCGTGGTATACTAAGAACTAGTAGCTCTAGTGCCGCAATCCATTCCTTTAAAATAAAAACTCGAAATCTCCGCCCAATCGGGCTCAAATCGTACCTACCGAAATGCTCATTCAACCTTGAGCTTATTTGCATATTCCTACCTATCTACCCTATCAACCTAAACTTTCTTTCAACTCAATCAATGTGAAATTTCCAATGTAGTCAATTATCTCTTTTATCCGATATTTGAGTTTTTTAATCGTATTGGACTTCGTGCTACATGTGATATTGTGATGACCACCGCCACCGAAATTTTAACTAATCTTCATAGTAAAACTAAACCTAAAACACTAGAGAGTAAACCCGTACCATGTATTTAGCTATAGGATCCAAAAATACATGATCAACTTTATGATCTTCATAGTATCGTGTAACTTCTAACAACTAATTTTTAAAGCCACACAAAATTTATTCGATAAGCTATCCAACTCGCCTTTCCGAATTATTCCCATAGACAATGTAATTTTCCTCACGATTATGATCATTCTTTGAAGTAGGTCGCAAGGAATTACATAAAAAAATCAACCTTTTTCTTCCGAGGGTTATAAAAAATATTCTAGTATTTTTTCTGCATTTGCAATGACTTTCATCTTCATTATGATTCGAAGATCGACAATTTTGTTGCATCTTTATATTAGTCTCAAGGATGTAACATGTTTTCATAAGTATACTCTCGTTGATTTCCAACATGCATTCTATGGGATGTTATCTTTTCTCTCGAGGTGTGCTGAAATGCATTGCTATGAAGAGCCCTCAAAAATTTCTTCATCCATAAATTCATCATCATCATAAAAATCCTCCAAATACCGAATAAAACTCACAATGTATCGTTTACACAATATTTGACTAGCAAGGAGGGATGACACTTTACATACGTTCATAGAATTCATCATGAAAAATTAGCAAGAGAATATAATGAACCATTTGCTAAACCTTATACCAAGACCATGATTTTTCCTATAGAGTGGTCATAAACATCTTCATGAGACAATATCTGTGGAATTGAACCTTAAGACCGTGTACATGCATATGGAACTCAACCAAATGAAGAGCAACATTGTCTTTCTTTTTTTCATCTTTGAATATTGGAAGATCATGTAACCATTCAACCTTTTGGCATAAGATTTGGAAAACCAGGGATATGAAACCAATTCATAGGATCATACTCAGATTTTTCTGCAATGGAACTCATCTTGAAACTTCATTTAGCAACTGATCTTCTAGCAAAGGAGTCACCTTCCAATTTGATTATTTGATGTGGAGTCACCAAGGTAGTTTTGCACCAAAACAAACTCTGTTCGCCACTCTGGAGAGTTAAACTTCATAATTTTTAGGAGATGTATCTTCAGACCTCAAATAGACGCACCAAAATGTTATCACTGCATTAGAACTGAGAGGGGTCGCCGATCGACTACCTCGAAAGGTAACTATTTCAAACCAATATTTTAGCTGAGTTTAGCCTCAAACAAAGGGCTCTCTCAAGGGTTAATGATTTTGAATAAATATGTAAATAGATGGCTAACTCTATGGTTTATGAATTTGTAGGTTTTTGGCCGAAAGATGGGGACTAGCTACCATTGGGCTATGGAGTCAATGACAGGATAGAGATACCAAAATAGTTTTTATTATAAAACTATGGTTTTGCTTAACGAATGCAGGGCACATTCAAAGAAAGTCTCAATATCTTAAGGTTCAAAGGAAGTCGAGCATGAGTGCATGAATTCTCGAGTAATGATACCTTAAGATATTGAAAGGAAATTATTTAATAGAGACTATCAAAGCTTAACACTTAAAGGAAGTTAGAGCATGAATGACCATGAATTTTGAGCAATAAGTGGTTAAACATTGAAAGAAACCACCCACAAGATAGGACCTAAGAACTTAATTCACCATAATTTAACACTTAAATGAAGTCAAAGCATGTTCCCATGAATTCCGAGTAATAAGCATTAAAACTATGGAAGTAAAACATATGATAAAAGATAAAGCTCACCTAAGTACACTAATCTTAACCTTAGAAAAGCAACTACTTCTTCGTATATATCAATGCATCCAAAGAATTTACAAAGTACACTGCTTCCGATAACATTTTCCAACCTTCAATACATCGACCTTACACTATTTATAGGCACTTAGCCTTTAAAACAAGTCCGCCAAGTGGCTAGACTATTTAAATTTCAACTAACACTTAAATCTAACCATAAACTAGATTCTAGAGACTAGACCGACACCTTTTTGAAATAAGAGCAAGAGTCCTACTAGGACATAAATTCATAATTATTACATTCAACAAAATTAATCCAAATATTCCTTTGAAAGAATCTAATATTTTTACCATTCTTACCATTAACAAAATATTAATACCATGATCGTATTCGTGAAGTAAATTTTCCCCATTATTTAGGAAAAAATTAGTTTCGATGACTCCAGTACATGTATGATTAGTGTCTTCAAACTTTCCTTTAACTAAAGTCTCCAATCGGGCAAATCTAATACTATTTGTCACCTTGATACTTCTTTAAAACCCTAATATTCTTTGACACCCCGATGATGGACAACTTTAAACATGCTTAACCTACCTCCCCCTTTCAATCATCTATCATGAAAATTCAACTTACCGTCCAAAAACTTTGTTTTGAGGTACGAAATTAGCTTGTTTTAGTAGCGCACATAAAAGGATGATATGTGGTACCCTTCTATCGCTCTTTACCATTGGGAGGATACGAATGATAAAAAACAACTAGATATATCCTTCAAAACTTTTCATTTCCATCAGCTTAGGTCTCTCAAAACCAAAAAGAAATCTTCTTAAATTCAAACAGCGCAAAAACTCGGGGCTTCAAGCCCGACACTTGGCCGTAAAATTGCCTAATACTTTGGAGATTTGACAAAACTTAGATCTCGAGCTTCGTAAAGTATATGAACATGCCCGCATGTAGTTTATTGATAATATAAGGCAAAAAAGGATCATGATATAATTGTTACCTCCCCATTCATCACCAGCTTCAAATAGCTTTGTTCATGATTCCTCTTTCCAAGTCTCCTCATTTGATTCTCGTCTTCATCAAATCCATCTTCTTTTAACTCTTTCACTTGCCTTCAAGGCTTCTTCTCTCTCGCTTGTAAACATAAGTTCCTCTTTCTTGTATGTGACACTATGATGCGTAAAGGTTATGTCCTCTTCAACAGATTTTTGGTTTAATGGAATTCTCAAAAATGAGTAACTTGTTCATTTACTTTTTTCTCCATACCTATATTTGTCTCTCTATATTTCTTATATCTTTCCAACTCTTCTTTTGTCCTTTAAAAATTCATCCTTGGTCATTTCAATCTAAAATATCCTTTTGTTTTCTTTATGACCTTGTCTTTCCTTTTCTCCTCGTTTGATTGTTTCTTCTTTTTTGTCTTTGCTTCCGTTCTTTAGAAGAATATGTCTCAGGTTTTGAAACTTTCTTTTAGATTTATTTGTCTTCTTATCCTTGATAACCCTCTGCCTCACTTGGTGATATGAAAATAAATCTCGTTCCATTTCTCCTTTCCTTTATCTTCATTCTCGTTTAATATCACCTATAGTAATAGTTTCTATATTTGTGACCTGCTGAGAGGTTTTCGAGGTTTGAAAAGAAAGTACGAATCTTCTAAAGAAAAGTCTAATTTCGACTATGAGTCCCTTACCTTTGGCTTCGTATGTTTTAACTTTAGTTTCTTTCACCACAATAGTTTCGCAATGTCTATAGCCTATATATACTGTCATCAAGTCGCCTTTACCTTTAACATCTTCTTAGCATTTCCTTTAGATCTCTTGGCTTCGCATTTGATCTTGTTGTCTATCACATGTTTGTTTGTTTTCTTTCTAGTTCTAGTTACCGGAGGTGATAATGTATCTTGACCAAACTTGCTTGCTCACCAAGCCTTTATTTTAACCTTAAAACCTTCATGCTAATTTCCCCTTAATCCCCAGAGTATCGTTATCCATTTTTTTGCTTGGAAGCAAGTTTTATGCTTGGAGGATTTTCTTTGAGATAAGACATCTAGCTCATATCCATTCATGAATAGAACAATGCCCGCCTCTCTTTTTAGTTTATTTAACTCCTCCTAACTATCAATTTCATCAACCCATGGTGAAAAATGGAAGTTTCATTTCTTTCAAGTTTTCCTTGCACCTTTTCTCATTTACCGAGACTTATAAAGAGATAGAATGGAATCTCTATCAAATTCTTCCCTATGAAGTGAATCAATAATTTGAAATGATACATATAAATTGTCCTAAAATGACCTTCACATGTAAAATATTTTTTTATGATCTATAATGTAACTTGAAAAACTCATCTTTAAGACAAGTTCTAGGAATTCCTTCAAATTATTTTTAACTCGCATACTCCGTTTTAAGTAGTCATCACAAATTTTCAAATCAAACTCGGTAGCTTTAAACCATTCCTCCGCTCTCAGATCCGTTGCTTTAGAGATACTAATGTGAAATTGGGATATGAAGACAACTCACTTGTAAATGTACCTCTCGAAATTAGCCACAAAGTCTCGTGATATTCGTCGATGATTCCTTGGCAATTTCCTAAAGAATTCAATGCACCATGCCTTTGTAAATAACTCGGTGAAATATTGATCCTCGAAGTCTAAATCCGGAGCCGTAGGTTCATATATGAATGGAAAACCTCCTTTATAAACCTTGTTTGGTGTAGCTACCTCCATGTTGCGCTCTGGCCTCCTTATAACTTAACACCGTTTGGGAGGATACCCTCAAGGACAAAGAGTCTTAAATGGAAAGAAAATGATATAATGCCATGGGTTTCTACCGGGGAGCTTATTGACAAGAGAGTTGATTTGGTAGAAAATGATGAGCGTGGAAAAAAAACGAAAGATATGAGAGATAAGCTTTCAAAAGTGGAATGAGAAGACATAAAAAAATGATAATCGATATGAGAAAGTGTATAACTTTTTTAAATGATGGCTTTAGTCCGGTATTAGGTCCTGAAATTTCAAACACTAACGATTCTTCATTACTCTTAAACCATTAAAGGCCGCAGTTTTCGTAGCACGTTTCATTCGATAAGTGTCGCCTTTGCTATGGAACTACTAGGTGTTTCCGTAGCGAATTATAATTTCGTGTTCTATTTTATCATGATCGTACAATTTTCCGACAAATAGCAAGTTTTTGTTAGAAAAATTATATATTATGGAGCAATGCAACACATAAAATATGCGGAAAATAAAAGGCACACAAAAATACAAAACCAAAGAGACACAGATATACGTGGTTCACCCAGCTTGGGCTACGTCCACCCCGAATAGCCACTCTTCCTTTCTATTATCCAAAGAAATGAAGAGACAAAACTCATCGCATCCACCGTAATATCCTCTCGTTCTCTCTCATAGTCTCCTCCTCGTTTATCGCTCTAAGAAAACAAATACAATACACAAAACAATACAATACCTCATAAAATCGAGGGGCTGCTTTCAGTGGAAAAAAACTCCTAAACTAAAACATAACTTCTACCGTTAGATCATTTTTCCCAATGAATGGCCCGTATCGACTAGAAATTACTATACTTTTACAAGGAAATTTTACATTTGCTTTTAGCTTCTGAGGTGCCGCCCCCGAAAACCGCCAAGGCTCTCAAAAGTGCCGCCAATTTCTGTAATCTTCCCCCATGGCGTCATTAATTACGGCAGCGTTGTCGCCCTCAAGGTACAAAGGTCCAATGTTGTGATACAAAGTAAACAAGATAACTGTGCTCAACACCCAACAATCTCCCACTTGGAGACCCGATTGTAGCAACTCCACCATCGCTTCATTTGTTGACAACGACTCCTACACCGATATTCCTCATTCTTCATCGTCATCCTTGAAGACCAATTGAGCGAGCATGTTCTCGGTTTCTCCACAATTTACAACTTTTGTTAGCATATCTACAGGATTTTGGCTAGTGTGTATCTTTTCCAGCTTCAACTCTCCATCTTCCAATACTGACCATATGAAATGGTACTTGAAATGTATGTGTTTAGTCCTAGAATGAAATTCTGAGTTCTTTGCAAGATGAAAAGCAATTTGGCTATCACTATATAGTGTGCCCATATCATGCTTCTTACCCAATTCATCCATAAACCTTTGCAACCAAATCATTTCTTTACTAGCCTCTATAGCAGCAACATACTCGGCTTCTGTTGTTGAAAGTGCAACAACACTTTGGATTTTCGAAACCCAACTGACAGCTGTTCCACCTATAGTAAATACATATCCTGTAGTGCTCCTCCTATTATCTCTGTCACCTGCCATATCTGCATCAACATATCCCTGTAGAGCAATGTTTGAACCACCAAAGCATAATGCTTGATTTGTGGTACCTCTCAAATATCTGAGAATCCATTTTACTGCCATCCAATGTTCTTTTCCCAGATTATTCATGTACCTGCTTACAACTCCCACTGCATGTGCAATATCAGGCCTTGTGCAGACCATTGCATACATTAAGCTTCCAACTTCTGATGCATATGGAACTTTAGACATATAATCCATGTCTTCTTGGGTCTTTGGGCACATCTCCTTACTAAGTTTGAAATGGCTAGCAAAAGGTGTACTAATTGGTTTTGCATTCTGCATATTAAATCTTTTCAACACCTTCTCTATGTACTCATTCCGAGACAGTGTTAATTTGCGATTTTTCCTGTCTCTAGTTATCCTCATACCAAGGATTTGTTTTGCAGCTCCCAAATCCTTCATTGCAAATGAATTTGCCAATTTTCTTTTGAGCACATTTATTTCCTGCATGTTAGACCCTGCAACAAGCATGTTATCTACATACAATAACAGTATAATATAGCTGCCATCATTTTGCCTTTTCAAATAAACACAATGATCAGAGTGACATCTAGTATAACCTTGTTCAGACATAAACTTGTCAAATTTTAGATACCACTGCCTTGGAGCCTGTTTTAAGCCATACAAGCTCTTCTTTAACCTGCACACCAATTTTTCTTTCCCTTTTACCTCACATCCTTCTGGTTGTTGCATGTATATCTCTTCCTCCAAATCTCCATGGAGAAATACTGTCTTTACATCTAACTGTTCAAGATGTAAATCTTCCGCTGCTACAAGACTTAAGATAGTTCTGATTGAATTCATCTTAACAACAGGAGAAAATATTTCATCAAAATCAATACCTTTCTTTTGTGCGAACCCCTTCACCACAAGTCTAGCTTTGTACCTCTGTTTTCCTCCATCTTCTTCCTTCAGCCTGTAAACCCATTTATTCTGCAATGCAGTTTTACCTGCAGGCAACTTGGCTAAGTCCCAAGTCTGGTTATGCATTAAGGAGTCCATCTCTTCTTCCATGGCTAGCTCCCACTTCTTCCTGCTTTCAACCTGCATTGCTTCTTCATAACATTCAAGTTCACCAGAATCAGTCAACAATAAATAATATAATGAAGGAGAGTATCGTTCAGGGGGTCTACTTATCCTGGTAGATCTTCTAACACCACTTTCAGGTGTTTGAGGTGCCTGTTGCTGTTGTGGTAGTTGTTGTTGTTGTGGTTGTTGATTATTATTATTTTCAGGCACCTTTACTTTTTCAGATATCTCATCAAGAACCGCGTATTCCTTGCTTTCTTTTTCCTGTTTCTTTTCCTGCAACTGATTCTTATACAAGACATTTTCATTGAATATTACATCTCTGCTCCTAATGATTTTGTGATTTTCATAATCATATAAGAGATAACCAAAATCATTAGCACCATATCCAATAAAGGTACATTTCTTTGATTTTGCCTCAAGCTTTGTTCTGTTTTCTTTATTAATATGGACAAAGGCCTCACAACCAAAGGCTTTAAAAAAGAGTAGTTTACCTTTTTACCTGTCCATGCTTCCTCTGGAATACCACCATCCAAGGAACTTGAAGGCCCTCTGTTTATTAGATAAACAACAGTATCTACAGCATCTGCCCAAAATTGTAAAGGAAATCTTGCATGCAATCTCATGCACCTTGCACGCTCCATGATTGTTCTGTTCATCCTTTCTGACACACCATTTTCTTGTGGTGTTCTTGGAACCGTCTTCTCTCTACGAATTCCATGCTCTGAACAGTACCTATCAAACTCTTTGCTGCAATACTCACCTCCATTGTCTGATCTGAGACACTTCAACTTCTTTCCTGTCTCAATCTCAACCAAAACTTTCCATTTCTTGAAAGTATCAAATACATCAGATTTATTCTGAATACAATAAATCCATGTTTTTCTAGTTGCATCATCAATAAAAGTAACATAATAATGAGATCCACTGAGAGATGATACCTGAGCAGGTCCCCATACATCTGTATGCACAAGCTCCAATTTTTCGCTCTTCTTTTCTTTCCCAACTCTAAGAAATCTGACTCTCTTTTGTTTTCCATAAATGCAATTCTCACAGAAATCCAAATCAACATTCTTCAAACCTGGCAAAAAATTTCTTGAGTGAAGAATCTTCATTCCCTTCTCACTCATGTGTCCGAGCCTATGATGCCATAATGTTGCATCTTCTCCTTTGGAAGTTAAAGCATTAACAGAGTTAGAAATACCATTGCATAAATACAATGTACCAACCTTTTCACCTTTTGCTATTACCAGGGCTCCTTTGGTGACCTTCCAAGTTTTATCCGTGAAAGTTGTCACACAACCTTCACCGCCTAACTACCCTGTTGAAATCAGATTTTTCTTCAGATCTGGAACATGCCTTACCTCCTTTAGTAGCCATTGGTTTCCATTCTGTTGTTTTACAAGAACTTTACCCATTCCAACAATTTTACAGGGTTTATCATCACCCAAACGAACTTGTCAAAAATCTCCTTGAACATATCATGAAAATATTTTTTATCAGGTGTAGCATGGAATGAAGCCCCTGAATCTACAACCCAAGAATCAGTAACATTTTCGAAAGAAAGAATCAAAGCATCTTGTAACACATCACCTGTCACATTTGCTTCACGATTGTTTTCTTGTTGTGTGTCTCCTTCTTTTCCCTTCTGAGATCTACAGTCTTTCTTTAGGTGTCCTTTATTTCCGCAATTCCAGCACACTATCCCTGATCTAGACTTGGATCTTCCTTTCCTTGATTTACTGCGATATCCCGAGCTCTTTCCTCTTTCCATTCTTCTTCCCCTAGACTCTGCACTCAAAGCATTACCTGATGTCTCACCGGAGCTTTTCCGTCGCATTTCCTCGCTAAGGATAGCACCAACAACATCATCAAACTTTCAAGTACTAGATCCAGAGACAGAGTTACTAATGGCCATTACTAAACCATTCCAACTCTCTGGCAATGAGCACAAGAATAACAAAGCTCTAACTTCATCATCAAATTTTACCCCTACAGAACTTAACTGACTGGTAACTGTATTAAAATCATTTAAATGGTTTGCAACAGATCCACCTTCTGACATCGTCATATTAAATAATCGTTTCATAATAAATACCTTGTTTGAGGCCAAGGGTTTTTCATATAGTTTCTCCAACGTCTGCATCAAACCTGCGGTATTGCATTTCCTTTGGAAATATTGAGCGGCAAGGTTACCACAAGGCACCAAGCACGTCTTGTTAAGGTGCCTTTGTATCGAGAATGTTCCCTTCCGCGTCTTGTCATAGCTGACTTCTTTGTTTTCCGCTCAATAGTGAGTACGGATCTTTCGGTACAGATAATATTCCATGTCTGCATCTTCCACGGCGGGAAGTTTTAGCGATTAAATTTCTCGACCCTAAACTTACCATCGCCGCCATTGTCCCCTCGAACCGAGACGCCCTTCTTTCACTGCGAGTTTATCGACCAAATACCTTAATTTTTGAGTTACGGTTGTTAGAAAATTATATATTATGGAGCAATGCAACATATAAAATATGCGGAAAATACAAGCACACAAAACACATAAAACCAGAGAGACACAGATATACGTGGTTCACCCAGTTTGGGCTACGTCCACCCCGAATAGCCAGTCCTTCCTTTCTGTTATCCAGCAAAAATGAAGAGACAAAACCTACAGCAGATCTGCTGTAATATCCTCTGTTCTCTCTCACAGTCTCCCTCTCTATTTCTCGCTCCGAGAATACACATACAATGCACAGTTGCAATACAATGCCCTCATAAAAGCGAGGGGTTGCCTTCTAGGGCAAAAAACCCTAATCTAAACATAACTTCTACCGTCAGATCATTTGCCTAATGAACGGCCCAGATTGACTAGAAATTACTATACTTTTACAAGGCAATTTTACATCTGTTTTTAGCTTCGTGGGCGCTACCCCAGAACCCCCGCCAGGGGGGGCTCCGAAAAGCGTTGCCGCCCCCCCCTGGACCCCCCACGGCAGCGATTAATTACGGGCGGCGTTGCCGCCCCTTTGAAGGTATAGGGGTCCAATGCTGTGATACAAAGTAAACAAGATAATCAGGCTCCACACTCAACAGTGAAACCCTCGAGTAGAGATGAATTTCCCCTGCAACCACAAATGGCCTTGCAGGCATTTGATAAATGGGTTATAGATTTTTTTGGACCAATCAACCCTCTAGTTAAGAAGACTAGAGTGCACTATATCATTACTACAATTGATTATGTAACCAGATGGGCGGAGGTGAAGGCAATTAAAGACTGCACTGTCGATACTGCGGCGCACTTCATCTTTGAGCACATTTTGACTAGATTTTTATGCCCGAAAATTTTGATGAGTGATAGAGGTACGCACTTTGTTAACGAAACAATTGAAGTTTTTATAAAGGAATTTCATATACATCACCAGAAGAGTACCCATTATCACCCACAAGAAAATGGCGCAGTAGAAGCTTTCAACAAAATCCTAAAGAATGTGTTCACAAAGATCTATAATTCCAACCGAGATGATTAAGATGTGCTCATCCTTTCTGTGCTATGGGCTTATAGGACAACATGAAACAATTTGATGGGGAAAACACATTTCAGGATGGTTTATGGGTAGGAAGCCATCATGCCAATGGAATATATTGTCCCAAGGCTATGCATCGCATCGTTCAATGATATGGAAAAGCTGGAAATTCTGGAGGAAATGTTAGCGCAACTCGTTGCCTTAGAAGAAGATCGATTCATTTCTAACTTCCACCAGCAAGTGCAGAAGGAGTGAAAAAACCTGGCATGACATGCACATCACGTAGAAGGTATTCAAGAAGGAAGACTTGGTCTTTTTATATGATATTCAGTTTGTGTGCCACCAGGGGAAATTCAGAAAGCATTCATTGGGGCTATATATTGTGAAGGAGATCACTGATGGCGGTGTGATGTGCTTGGCCACGCTGCGTGGTGAGAACCTTGTTGGGTATTTCAATGGAAGCTGTATAAGACATATAGAGACAATTGTGTGCCAACTAAATGAATATATGGTTGGAGCATCATAATCAAAGGGTATGCACATAGCTCAGAGGTTGGGCATGGGCAGGTGCGACAGACGCACAGGGGTGATGTGCAAGAAAGGAAACTAGTTGTCGAAATAGTGAAACTGGGCGAAAAAGTGATTTCACCGTTGGATGGAGTAGATTTTTCACATTTAATGAGGTGATCCTGGAGGATTTTTTACCATTTCCTTGAAGGTAAGTGGAAATTAATGTCAATCCGACCATTTTTACCGTGGATAACTTAAAAAGGGAGGGTGTGGGTCACATTTGGTTCCTTTGCTTTCTGAATATTTTGCGCTTTATGTTTATCCGTGATTTCTGCCATCTTGTTATCTATAATTCCTTTATGTCTAGCCAAGGATCTCCATCTGACATCATTAATCCTGAGTTTCTCTTCCGACCGAGAAAGACGGCCACCAACCTCGCGGAAGAGCACTCTGCGCCCCTCACTGCATCAATTGAGATGGGATCAGATGATGTTTGAGAATTAATTGTTGAAGTAGAAGAAGTCATGTTCACGTTGGCTACGGGAAAAGGGAATATGTCCATGTGGGCCTTGTCGAATCCGCACACCTCTCCTCAGAATCTAAAATCCCCGTGAAAGGCCACGAAGGATCGGTCCCCCATTAGTGATCCATCAAAGCGCCCAATGGGTGCCACAGAGGAGCCCATGTTTGCTGAGACCATCTCTTCGTAGCTACCCTATGTCAAGCCGTGAAAGCCCTTTGCACGCATGCCAAAGAAAATCAATATATTCTGGGAATAAATGAAGATGTCGTTGATACTTGAGGATGTTCCCCTTGTCGGTGAAATGCTTGGAAAAATCCCGCAGATTATGTCTGATGACCATGACTTGGCGAATGAAGAAACGTTCCCTAAGCTCACGCCAAAGAATTATTTGGAACGAGTGATCTATGAAGAGGTGCCGAAGGTGGAGCCAATGCCTTGGATGTGAGGCTGAAAAACGTCTGAGTCGTCAATCTACTAAGGATTCCGCATTTCCTAAGGTACCTAATCACTAGCATCTGCATGCACCAGCTACTCACCTTAGTCCATGAGGGCTGACTGTGGATTCAGGGCCAAATTCTGAAAGATGCCACACTAATCCATTGGATCACTGGCCTCCCCAAAAAGGGGCCCCATCCGATGAAGGGATTCAGAAAGCGTAATGAGCTAAAAGTGGCGAATGACGTGAAAATTAAATACAAGGTGTGGAGGGACAAGAGGGGATTTCTAGTTTAGACTATTTCTAACCCAGGAGTGTGCTTGGGCACTCTAGTCCTTAGATACAAATTAATGCGAAAATGTCGCCCAAAGATAGTCCTAGCACACGTCATTTCCTTGGCAGGGCAATGTGAGAAGGGGGTCAGTTATAACTGGTACCATTTTCTTTGTGAGAAATTTCTAGAAAATGTGCGCGAGGCACAAGAGCTGGGTAAGAAGTTCTGATACTTGTGGCTACTATTACTAATTGCACTGGTAGCATCAGGGACTCAACCAAATGTAGTCCTCCCTGAGATAGATCCAGGTGTATGTGAAGGGGCGCGCTATGCTAACCTATGTGATTCATCTGACCCCCGGCGAGTCAAGGAGAATAAGATCTTTTGGGTGCTTTTTGAAGGCGCACTGGCTACTTCCATCCATTCCCGACCCAGACTTTCTCCAGCTGTGCATGATAAATACAAGAGCATTGTTGAATTCTAGGTATCCATTGACAATGTGAAGATCAAGGTGCGCAAAGCCTCTAACTGGTATACCTTTCCGTATATGGTAACGAAGGAAGAAGTTGACCAGGTCATGGAAAATTGGCTGAATGCATGAAAAATCGGGCTTGGGTCCACCCAACCCATTACGACGTCCACTTCAGGAAAAGAATCAACTCCGAAGGACACAACTGAGCTGCACACTAAGACGAGCGCTGAGAAGACCAGCGGAAAAGATACTGAGGTCGAATAAGAGAAGGAGTCAAAAGTAGGAAAAGATAATGAACATGATCTTGGAGGTGAACAGGAGTTGGACCTCGGAGGTCTCGATGGGCTCAACGGGGATGGTGTCGAATCTTTATGCAGCACTAAAAGAAGTGTAGAAACCTTGACAGGTCCATGCAAAAAGTGAAAAGGGCCCAGGGTCGGAGGGGAGGAAGAGGTCACTCTGATGGAAGAGGACCTCGACAAGATCATGGACGCAGTCGCTTCGGTGTCTGAGGACAGATGTAATAATATGGAAGCACAGTACAAGGTCGGGATGCACGCCTTGCAATCGATTCTGCAGGTCTTAACTTGAGGATGGACACTCTACAAGCAGGCATGGATCAAGCGAGGCCAATGCAAGCGAGCTTGCCAACCACCTCTATTGTCACATCATCCGAAAGCAGAATTTCCCCCTACCCTGGTGCGACCATGACACTTAAACAAACAGAACTGTGCATAGAGGTGAAAACCTATCGTGAGGTCGACATTGACCTCGCAAAGCTGCCCAATGGAAAGCTACACACTCTCCACATATTTATTTCCATTGAGTTCTAGAGAAGGGAGGCACACTCACAACAATAGCTAAGTGAAGTCAAGTAAACTGCAGCCACGAAGACAAGAGAATCCATCTAGGCTCAAATAGTGCAACAAAAAGCTATAGCTTAGTACGCGGAGCTAGAAAACCTCATTGACATATTGTGTGGCGAAGTTCCAGAAGTGGTCATCCTGGCCTCTACCATGCCATAAGCAAAAATTGAAAGCCTAGTCGTCTGGCTCAAGGCTTCTAGATCAGAGATCAAGACACTAAAGGCACACTTTGAGTAGCAAATTGTTGCATTGCAGGCTAAGCTACAGCCTCAGACCCCCCTGGAAGTGCACGTGCAACTGGCCGCCCTAGTCATTAGGGGGATATTGAGGTATAAAATGGGCCTCCTAAGAAAAATGTACAACCAAATTAAACTTTATAAGAACTAATAGGATTCAAGCTAATGATGTCAACCATGTGGGATGATTCACCATTTTTGGAGTTAAAAAGTAAAATGTTTAAAAAATAATTAAATAAAAAACTACTTTTTCAAATCGTATTTTCAATTTATCTCCTTAAGCGTTTAGTCAAATTTCGAGCGGGAGTACTCATTTCATGAAAAATTTAATTCCTCATACAAGGAGTGCCCATGTTGCATAATTTCGATGGACCCTGCTACACGAAAAATGAGAAATACATGAAAAAACATGATTGTAATCACATTTTTCATGTATTTATCAGTGTGTAGCAGGGTCCATCGAAGGTATGCAACATGGGTACTCCTTGGATGAGAAATCAAATTCTTAATTAGTGTTTCCACTCAAAATTTGAGTAAACCCATAGGGAGATAAGTTGGAAATACGAGTTGAACAATTAGTTTTTTCATTTTTCCCTCTAAAATTTGATGATGTAATATAATATTATTTTATTATTTCCACTATTATTTTATAATTTCCTTAGGAGGCCCATTTTAGACCTAAAAACTCCTCTAATGGAAGACAACATTTGCAAGCATCTCCGCCAACCTTGACAAGGGATAAGAACTTCTCGCGACCGCCATGGGACTGTGGACCTCTATGCAGACAAATCCACTGATCAAAAATATTACCCAGGAGTTGCGTGCCAAAGAGCAGTAATTTGATGATCTGTAGGAGGCCTTGCGCACATTATTTCTTGCCCACTGCATGGCACACCTTCAGACTAGTTAGGCGCTGCGAGATGAGGCCGAGGAGCTCCGCCAGAAGAAATAAATTGTCACCAATCATATGAGCGTAGTAACGGACGAGGGCGAAGTTGATTCGGGACACTACGTACGCAATTTGAAATCTTAATCGAGTTTGCGGAGTGTCACCTTGTAGCCACAAAAAGACTAAATTCGGAAGGAATATAGTGGAACCCTGTGAGCGGAGCGACCATAGTTCCGGTATCTTGGCATCGTTCTTCTTGCTAGCGAGGATATCCCGGAGAACAAGATGAAGAACCCATTTCCCCACTTTGTGACTCAATGCGAGCCACGAGATTGTGTAGGGGGTGTGTTGGAGAGGATCCCCTAAGTACGAGCTTTGAAGACCAATTTTGATATATTTTTGTAATATATTTTGTAAGTTCGGTTGTGCGCAACACAAGTCAAAGAGGCTTTGGGACGAGGTCGAAAGAATGTCATCAGTTGTAATGGGTAAAAAGGAGTAGAACAAGGGGCCACAAACCACAATTTGCAGACCAAAGATTAGCTTAGGCTAAAATTATAAATAGGAGTCTAGATCGAGTTGAAGAAGTAATTTTTTGGATAATTTTTAATGTTGAATGATAGATCTCAGTTGTTTTGTGATATTTTGTGTGGATTTGTTTGGGTAGAAGTCTCATGTTGGCTATGTGAGCGGAGACCTTAGTCTTGTTGTTTGTGGACCTCGCTCGTATGTGTGCACGGGTGAGCTAGAAAGGGTTTTGTATGAAGGATCTGAACTCATATGAATAAGGAACTATTGTTGCAAATATTTGGTACGAAATGCATCTACTATTTATGTTATGATTATTTACTGCATATTATTTACTGATTCTTGTATTTTTTTGCATTTATATCTCTTGAAAATTGTTTTCTAAGGTTTAGATGAATGATTATTGGATGGATCTAATGTTATTGGGCTATGATATTGTTTTTTAAGAGTTATTACTTATCTTATAGAATACTTGTGTTAACATGCGTGCAATATATTCTACATACTTGACCCCTAAATCTATCTTGTAAGGGTTTCACTAGGTTAGGGCTTCTATTGCGAAATTGTTTTCATGGTTATTTTGGATCTTAGGGCACCCACTTCACTCAAACGTCTTTAAGGGTGTGGAAAAGGTGGTTCCGACACCCCCCATCTTGCTTCGGGTGAGACTTTGGCATTTAGCTATGAGTCCCAACTGTCGAAAAAGAGGGCCGAGTAGTAAGAGGGTTTTTGGTTAACCTTAACTCTAAACCTGGGTGAGGGATCCCTCAAGCCAACAACACATTGAAACATTCACAAATATGGAAGAAGAAGATAGCATGGAGCAATGATTATCATAGTTGGTCGGAATTGAAGAAGATTTCTTTATTTCCAATTACCACCGGCAAGTTAATGAGCCACGTGAAAATGCATTACATGATAGGCACATCGGGGAAAAAAGTTATCTAAGGAAGATGATTTGGTCTTGTTGTATGACAACAAGTTTGCACCTACACCATACGAAGTTGAAGATGCATTGGCTAGGGCCATGTATTGTGAATGAAATCAATGATGAAGGCGCGGTGTGCCTAGCCCGAGATTGAACGAAGGGAGAATATCTTCAGGGATGGTCAATGAAATCCGATTGAAGCCATATAGGGACAACCCTATTCGCATCAAATGACTATATGGTTGGAGTATTCGTCTGCACGCACGCGATGGAGGATGCGCAAAGAAAGTGTGTGACGTGCTGCGATAGGCTGCACGAGGATGTTGATTGGGTTGCGGAGGTGCCAAAATCTACTTGTTGGAACGATAAATATGGAAAAGGCATCTTTATTATCGTGTATTCGAGTATGCAGGTTGCATTTAATGAAGAAATGTTTCCGGAGTGGGACCGTTTGTCATTTATGGAGACACTTTAATGCATAAGGGGCCATTGAGGGACGTGCTAAAAGTATAAATATAACCTGTGAGGGTCACAATAGTTCTCTTTTTTCTCTGTGTGAATTCTACGCCTATGAGGTTTCAAAGATCTAGACAAGGTGCGGTCAAGATGTCAAATATGCCCTTGATTCCAAAAACGTCCTGGTTGAAGGCAATATGTTCACCAAAGTGCCACGGTCTGAAGATGGAGGATTGGGACATCACAAAGCTGTTAGAAAATTTCAGAACTTGCGATTTGCTAAGTGATATCTATACCATGTGCCCATATAGAGAGACCTTAGCCTTTTAGTTGCAACGAGTGGATACTAGGCAGTGCACAGGTGAGGCTTCTAAATTTGTTACAAGTCCCACACTTTGAACGCATCTGATAAATGAAATTTATGTGTACTAATTTATTGCACTAGTACGCGATGAAGCGCTATGGTTGGGAGAGTGAATATCGATTGATGTTGTGTTGATCCATCGGATCATGGAGTCTACCTCATGCAAGGCGTAGATCCTATGGCATAGTTTGGAGGAAAGGCATAAGAAAGGAGGTGACCAACAATATTAGAAGAAGTACCAAGTCTCTCACCATGGCTAGAGGCTTTGTATTAAGAGAGATCAATGACCCCACCATTCGGTTTGGAATTCTCATATTTTCTGCATGAGATGATGCATAAATTTGACTCGAGGAGGTTCCTACGCATGTCATTGCACTAGCAAGACAATGTAAAAGAGTGTCATATATAATTGGTCTCAATATCTATGTAAATAGTTTACAGGAGAACATGCGCGAAGCATAAGAGGAGGAAATAATTTCTATTACGCACGGCTCCTACGGTGATCATCCTTATTGGTTGGAAGACCCCCGGAGAAAACGTAGTTTCTAGAAATCGAGCCACACATGTGCGAAGTCACGCGGTATGATACACGGTGGAATTATTCCTTTCCCCCGCACACATCATGGAGAATAAGATCTTTTGGGTGTTGTTCGGCTGCCTCACTCTTTCAAGATGTCCAATCAAAATTGAGGTTGTCTTTGACATTATATGACCAATATATGATGATTCTGATTTTAAGGTGACCTTCCACAACATGTGCATCACGCGAAGGGCACAATTGAAGGTGTTTGGTATGAACTTCCCTATCTCATCATCGAAGATGATTTGTGCGCGCGTCAGCAGCAAGTGGCCGCCATCGTGGTTAGAGATCGAAGCCTCAAATTATATTCCTAAGACGCCTACCAAGTGCTGTGCACTAATACACAGCAGTAGAAGACAACGAGAAGAAGTTGCAGCGCTACCCGGTGAAAGAATTGATTTAACGGACACTTCACCTTAGAAGAACGACATTGTGCCGAAAGAAAACGAGCGGGTGGAAGTGAAGTCTTCCAAAGGCATCAAGTGCGAGTTCTCAAGGCTGCGGAGGCTCGAGGGAAGAAGCAAAGGGCTCTAAGGCCACCAAAAAAGAGCTCACGGTGGCTGAAGATGACTTCAATGAAATAGCAAACATGGTCACGACAATCACATGAGGACAAATGGAAAAAATATGGAAGCGCGATGCAAGTCTTTCGAAGGGGAGTGCAGATTGGCATCAAAAATTGAAAGTTCAAGCGAACCAAATTCATGTGAGCGTTGACCAAGCGAGCCGGATACAAGCAAGCATGCATGCAACCAACACGTGAATTGTTGTGTGTGGTCAACAAAAAATTTATGTACAACACATCATATTTTTCCAAAATTTTCTTTTCACAACAAGCACCAACTTATAATATTTTTTTCCATATTATATTTCAATCGAGATTTAAAGAAAAGTGCAGCATAATATTTATGACATACAAATAAAATATTTGTCAAACGAGACATGCACATAAACTTTATAGATGTAAAACACAAATGATATTTATCACCTACAAATATAATACATGCAAAACACAAATGAACCCAAAAAAAAACTAAAATGTACGTAAACTTCATAATTGTGAACATTTCTCTCCTGAGAGCATTGTTGATTAATAATTTGAGGAACATAAGCAAAACAATTTGACAATTTGGTTGTGTAAGTTTATATCATTCTTAATTGTGAAAAGGGAGTCACACGAAAAAATTAGAGTGGACACGAAAATCTTGTACAGCACAAGGGAAGCACATGGATGTACTATTCAAAGCCCTAAATGTCAAAGTCTAGAGTAAATAAGTTTATGTAGATTGACAATTCACTACCAGTATTACCCAGTCGAGGAAAGTACCTTTCACTTGACTTTACATAGCTTGTTGTTTATGTGTATCCCACTCTCTAAATAGTGAGTTCTTGAGTGAACGAATTTTTTTGGACAACCTTTAGATTTGCCCAATCATATATTATAAAAAGGGTTATTCAGTTTTTCCTATTTCTATAAAAAGTATCCTCATAAAATGTAGAATTAAATATTGAATTTAGAATTTGGTATATTAAAAATAAGGGTTTTTTTGTTTTTTTTGTTTTTTTGTTTTTAATTTAATTTTAAATTTTATTATTTATATTGAAAACTAACTTTGTATAAACTAGATTTTGAATAACAGTTCTCGGATAAGAAAATCAATATCCTAAGCAATTTTATAACATATTACGTTTCTCTCATTATTTTATATTTTAAAAAGCTGGTAAGTTTTTGTAGTATTTTTGTAGAAGAAAAGTTAAGGTATGAAACAATTTTATAACTTGCTAATGATTTATATTTTTTAAAATGAGTAAGATTTTGTAATACATTTGGATTAGGTAAGGTATCAAACAATTTTGTAATGGTGAATGACTTATTGTATTATATTATTGTATATTTTGAAAATGAAAAGTTTTTTGTAATAGTTTCAAAAGAAGAAAAATTAAAGTATAAAATAATTTTATGATATATGAATGATTTGAAAATATTTATAAAAATTATTTTTTATTGTTTTATATGTTTAAAAAGTATATTATTATTATTATTATTATTATTATTATTATTTTTATTTTAAAAATATATATAATATTAATATTAAAGGTAAAAAAATATTATAAAATATAATAAGTTGATATTATCAAAATTGAAAAAAATATTTCGATTTATTAACCTAACCAAATATTTATTAATCAATTAAAATTATAACAATTTTTTTATTACAATATTTAAACTTCATATAATTAATAAATCTATTGTAATAAAATTAAAATAACCACATTAGAGCTCAATTTCATAATATTTGTTACAATATTTTGACTTTCCTAGCCTTTTAAGATGTCAAAATTATAGTGAGCTCGAGAGGCTTCTCTTCAAGTTTTTTGAGTATAGGAATAAAATCTTAAATAAAACTAAATAACTCTTTTCTTTAGATCGATAAACCAAAGACTAGTCTGGAGTGGATGTTAACCATCATCATGATCATCGTCATCGATGAAATTATTATAACAAAATTAGTATATTATATACATAGTTTTTTAAAATGGAATTGATTTTTGAATTATGCACATTTTATTATTGTTTTTGTATATTGATAGAAATATTATAACAATTGTTACATTGTATATAATTTTTTTCTACAATAATATTAATAATATTATTTTTAAAATATTAAATTAATATTGAAATTAAATTAATACTTCTTCTCTACTATATAATTTATTTTAATATTGTAAGTTAAAAACATAAAAATATTAATTATTTGGTGTATATATTTCCATAGTAAATAGTCATATTTAACGTCACTTTATTTCCATATTCAATAATCATATTTAACGTCAATCTTTAGAATTATACTTGTGCAAGTTTATTTTCCAGAAATTGACATCATACCTATTAAATATTTGTAATAATACAGATTTATTCCCATATATTATAACAATTACGTAAACATTTCTAATATTAGGGTGTTTAATAGTAAAATATAATAATTAGTTGAAAAATATTGTAATGAAATAATTATATAGTAATAAAAAAATAATAATTAATTTAGGTTTAATGCTTAATTATTGATTTTTTAGTAAATTTTTATTTTTAATTTTTTTATTAGACTAGGAAGTGTTGATGGGACATAGTTTCCTTGGGGTACAAAGTTTTATTTTGTATTTTTTGCAATGCTACACAATTCATTTTAAAATTAAAATAAAAATATTTTTGTGAATGATCATTATGTTAGTGTTTTCCCAATGATGCAAGAATTGATGTGGTTGTTTTGTTAGTGCTTTGTTCAATGTGTTGGAATATGTAGTTCCTACTTGTCTTCGATTGTGACTATCTATGTATAGAGTCTGTTACTATTCCATAGGTTAGCTAAAACTAAGTTCCTAGTTTGGTGTGAGGTTGAGATATTTCCTCAACCAACTTATTGTGCGTTCAAGATAGCTTATCTATCTTGAGACAATTCCTCATGTATATATGTAATTTTATTTGTTTAATAGAATATATTGTGCATAGTGATATTTTATCTTGGTATCGAGCCATACGGGCGTGGACCTCGGCCCCTCTGAAGTGGGGAAATGAGGAAATAAAAGAGTTAGCTAAATTCATTTTGGAGTTGTTGAAGAGTGTGGACCATCGCTACGTTGTGCGGTGTGTTCAATAGCGTTATGTAGGTTGTGTGTGAATTAATAATTTTTTTGTTCACCTCGCCGAATCATAAACCATTAGGATTTTAAATGTTAATGCCAATCTATCTTTGTCTTGGGAGGTGTTGGATTTGCGTATGTATTCGTTCATAGAAGGTCCATGCTTTTTTTCATAATTTCTCTTTTAAATTTTTATTTGCTAAATGGGTCTTCAAGGCGATGATATCGACTCAAAGAGAAACACTCGGTGATGGTATCGACTATGCGGTAGGATTCAATGAGTGGTGACACTAAAATCAAATCGTTCATGAGAAGAAAAAGCAATTGGATTCAAGAGAGGTTATTCTAAGATCGAATCCCCTGGAGAATAAGAACCCACGTGCTTGGAAGCTTGGTAGAATATTTTTTTCTAGGTATATTTGTATTCAAGTCATGAGATCCGTTGATAGAAAGGACCAGCTAACGGCGATGGAGATGCGGGAGACCCTTTCTATGGTGTAGATAGATCGGGACGTTTGGTATTTGTGTTACAAACACTATATTGCGTGAATCAAAAGAAGAAAAAGGAGTGTACCTCATGCATATATCTATATTCAATTCAATATTGAGAATATGGAACCTATATATGTCATTTATTGTTTGTAATAGCTATTAATTCATGATCAACGCAACACTCTCTCGCACAACGTAAATGGAAGAAAAAATTGCACATGTAAATCCATGATAACAATGTTTTATCATGTAGATCACGCATCACACAGATCTCCGGTGCGAGTTGAGTGTGGAGGTCGAGACTTAGTTCAGAGCTCGCTTGGAAGCAGAGATTGCTTGGAGGTTGTTGTTCTTTGTTGTCGCGGGGAGAAGTCTATTGAAGGTCGAGACTGCGTAGATGCTGTAAAGCGGGAGCGTCGTGGTTGCGGGATTGTGAACGAATTTGGGTGTGCAGGGAGCCTACGTGGAAGTTCGTTGTGTGTGGGGAAGGTCGAGCTGCGTGAAGGTTGTGGCAACCTATGGTAAAGGAACCTGTGAACTTGTGTAGCATCGGCGGATCCGTGACGAGGGCTATGAGATCTCGATCGGTGGAGGTCATGGAGGCACACCGCGGGGATAAATATTGTTTTAAATTGCTCATTGGTGAACACTAGAGGAGGTGATGGCGGGGAGGTCATTTTGACCTACATTAAGCGGTCCTTCCTTGAAGATCATGGAGGCCTCGTGTTGTTTGGAAGGACACAGTTCTTTCGGCCAATGATCCGGTTTTAAGTTTCGACGTTAGCACGAAGGGAACTATGGAATCTTCTTGCTACTAGGGATGTTATGATAGGTTCCGCAACTTGCGAGAAAATGGAGAGAGGCAACGAGAATATGGAAGGGATTATATGCTAGAAATTCACCGGACGGAGAGACTGCATGGATCAAGGCCGCATTGAATGTCCATGTATGAGGTTGGAAACCAAAGGCGGGTGGATGCCTTGGAAATAATTAAAACGGGGGCAAGAACATTTTCACCTTTGTATAATGAATCCACTGCCATCCCGGATAATTTTATAGATTAACCTATGGATGAGGTTTTTTGGAGAAATTGTGTAGATTTGTAAGGGATTACAACGATTGGCAATATCGGGTTTGCTTCTGCGAGTAAGGCTTTTGAGTAAATCGGTCTTTATGCAAAGAATCTAGAAAACTTGTACGTATGACGCCTTTGCTTTGGAAGTAGCGATTTGGGCATGGAATGTGTATTGCGGGAATGTCCAAAGCTTCGAAAGGTTGAGATAAGGGATAGTCCATTTGGCAATGCTGCCCTCCTATCGGGTCTTAAGTGCTATGAATCCATTCGTTCATTATTTATTTCTTCTTGCAAGGTTACAATGAGTGGTTGTAGGTACCTTGCTCGAGAGACAAGCCCGAGAGCTTAACGTGGAAATTCAAATTTCGATCTCACAACTAATCACTCCTCGAAACGTATTTTTTTTGATTTGTCAACTATGATTTGTCTCGTATGCTAACGGATGTTGCATATGAGCTGTGTGTAATGCCTTTGGGCTCACACATCCCAAGTCTTCACGGGCATATTTAAAACACAATTGAAATTTGTTCAGGAGTTGCGGCGGAAGAGGATCGAGATTTCCAATGCGCTAGACTAATTTTTTTGATTTGGATTCTAGAGGTAGTATAAGATGCGAGCACTCAATTGTTGTACGACGAGAAGGTGGACGAGGCCAGCGAGAAGGGCCCTAGTCCTCGAATGCTATATTTTTTGTTTTTAGTTTCAATTCTTTTTTAATTTCTCATTGGAACCAATCGGTGGTAGCTTTACTCATATGCTCGAGTTGAAAAAGGCGGCTTTCGGGTTGGAAGATTAGTTGTTTTATGGTGTGATTGGGCAATTGAAAGAGTCGAAGTGCCAAGATGGTGATTTAGATGAGATAAAAGCCCTATGATTTATATGCGGTGACCGAGATCCATCTATGTTGCAAAGGTCACCTGGTGCCGATGTCGGTTATGTTGGTGAACATGGCCTTGTGTAGAAAATACATTGTATTATGTAGGTGTCGAGAAGAGGTGTGGAAGCAAGCGAGTTGTTGGGAGACTTCTGACTTCCTTTGTTTGGGATCGACCTAGTTGAAGATTGAACACACTTCTAGCATGGTCTCGTGGCGCAACATTGAAGTGAGTTGAGGGCGGTGTGGTGAGAAAGCTCGCCTTGATGTGATTATGTTTCTATACGGGATGAAGATGAAACTAAAACTTCCAACATGTTTGCTACGATGAAAAAAATTGTCTTCTGAATTCTTTCATTTTCATGTTGAGCTTAGATCAACTTAACATGTAAAGGCATTCATGTAAATCACGGTTAAAAGAATTAAATGTTGTATTGTTGTGACATTTATTTTTGTACCATTGTTGTCACAAGTGAGAGTTTTCGTTGGAATTAGCCATTCCAGCAATATGACAGATATTTGCGGGAATGATTTACTACCGGATATGATGAAGAGATGACATGAAAATGGCGGCATCGAGAATTGGAAGAGAATGGACAATCAAGTCTTTTTACGAGTTTCTTGGAATAGAATCTTGATGATGAGTCACACGGTTGAATGGTAAGCAAGTATAGGATGGTTTTGTAGTGGTCATTGTATGTACCTAGTAAATCCAAGAGTTGGAGTTGTGTTGTGCCTTGTAAGGCATGTGTATCACGTAATGTTTGTGGTAATCTCAAAACCACTTTGTAATTACGGAGTTCATGGTCGGCCCGGAAACCATTTTGCGAGTGTTGGTTTTGTGGTCGGCGAGACAGACCACGTGTAATAGTGAGTCAGGCTGGAAAGTATTTTCACGAGCACGGTGTTCGCCCAGCGACGAAGAGATCTCGTATCAAGGTCACTGAGTGAAAGAAAATTCCGGTGAAAGGTCGTCGATGAAGAGATTCGATGATAGGTTGCCGATGAAGGGATGCGGTAAAAATTTTTCCAAAGAGATCTAAGATAGATCTCGCGGTGAGAGTTCACCAATGAAGGAAGTGCGATACAGCAGAAGCCGGACTCTCTGGTTCGGACTCTCTTTCATAGAGCTAACTTGAGAGATTGTTAATTAATCCATTCAAACATATTTTTTTTAACATGGTTACGGGTCATCTGATAAAACCCACGTTGAAGGGGGATGCGAAGGTACGGGTAGATGTATGAAGTGATAATGGTTGCGAGAACCATGTATGTGAAGGACATCCTACGAAACTAGTGGTTGCGGCGGTTGGTACCCATGCATTTTGGTGGATGGTTGCTCCTTTATATGGACGTCGACATATCATTTTCTTATGTTTGACCACAACTAGACTTTGCGAGACTAGCATGCCAAAGTAAAAAATGAAGATGCCAAAGACTCAAAGTACAAAGCCAAAGTAGTGGTGTGTTCTAGCATATGAATGATGTAGTCAAAGTTTGTTTATGTTTTTAGAACGGACTCATGACCATGGTAGAGTATGAGTCACAATTTGTAATTAGAGAACATATACATGTCATTTATTATTTGTACGTGTTGTAAGGGCAAGAGAGGCATGCATACCCCTTTGTTATGTGTTCCCTGCTGTATAGAGTTTGTTCCTATTCCATAGGTTAGCTAAAACTAAGTTCCTATTTTGGTGTGAGGTTGAGATATTACCTCAACCAACTTATTGTGCGTTGCAATATAGCTTACCTATCTTGAGACAATTCCTATGGTTGCGGCTTGTTTGTGCTAGAGTTCGGGGGGGTGGGTCTCGAACAAATGTCGAATTAATATTATTATGTGTGGGAGAGTTGGGATTCTTTACATAGTGAGTGTTGTGATACTCATGAGCACGAAAAAATAATTTGTACCATTTTGTTAGGCGAAAGAGTATGTGTGTGAGCAGGTATTTTTTTCATAGGTGAGGGAGCTAAGTAAACTATGTAAAAAAATGTGCGAAAGGCTTTGTATTATTTAATTATTATTTAGGAACATTTTTTTCCAAGTATGGAAATAGTTGTACGAAGGTGGTTGTGTGAAGCTAGTTTTTGATATGGTTGCACAATACTATTACGTTAATGTTTATTCAATGATGTGAAATTCATGTGATTGTAGGTTGTTTGAATAGGCCTCAAGGTGGTGGGGGGTGGTAGAGGCTGAAAAAAAATGTCGAATTAATATGATTAAGTTTGCTTGTGCGCATGACAAAGTATGTCTTTGGAGAGATGAGGTCCTTTTCATAGTGAGTACTAAAGTTGTTGCACATAATTTTTTACTGTGTGGAGGATGGAGTATGTACAAGAGATTCAAGGTATTTTGCATATAAGGGGGTGCTAAAAAGCTATAATTTCACAATTCTGTGAAGAAAAAGTGTTTTGCATAAAAATTAATGTGTGGAAAGCTTTGTATTTTTTTAATTATTATTTTTGCAATGATTTTCGAAGTAAAAAAATTCATTGTATGATGGTGGTTGTGTGAACACAGCTATTTGGAGGTATCATGTCCGAGTTTTTGAATGTCGATTAAGGGTGTTATTGAGTGTGGAAGTAGTTACTGTGAGCAAAGTTGTCACGAAGGTTGTTGTGTGTGTGTGGATGTTACACTAATGTTTTTTTTCAAAGTTTACTAAGATAATAATAAATATCAAATCCCTTTTTTAATTGTTATTTAGGGACGTATTTCACAACATATAATCATTAAATAATATCATTTTCGAAGCTATTCTTTCGAGAGATTTCATGTTCAAAGTTTCAAATGTCAATTAAGGGAATTATTGAGTGAAAAAGTAGTTGTGTAGACAAAGTTTTGCGAGAGGTTGTTGCACATGTGTAGGTGATATGCAAAGCTTTTTTTTAAATTTTACTAAGATAATAAATATACAAATATTTTTTTAAGCTGTTATTTAGGGGATATATTTCATAATATATTATCATTAATTAATATCAGTTTCAAATGCAAATGATTAAGAGATGCTATTGGCTATTGGACTAGTTGTGCGGACGAAGTTACTGTGAAGATGGTTTTGCATGTACGGAGGTTATGCGAAGAACAAATGCATGCACATAATCTATGCGGAATGAGGCAAGTGCATAGGGTTCTTTTTAAGCGTAATGTGTTTTCATATTAGTTTTATTAATAATAGATTTTTGTGTGATGAAAAAGTGTGCATACGAGTGAGATATTGAAATATTTTTGCACACAATGGACTATGCTATTAGGAGGTAATGCATGCGAGAGAACAAATTCTTCCTATCCATGATATATCGGTCCCATGTTTATTAATATTAGTTTCAAATGTCAATGAGTTATGGAAGGGTGTCGAGTGAATTGAATGCTAAGATGACTTGTATTTTTTGGGGAGGTTTGTTTTCCATTAATTAGAGGGCGAGAGATCAAGAAGATGACAAATATGGATGGTGTTTTTTATCTTTATACTATGTTTGAGATGAAAAATAGTCGTAGGTGGTGATTCCTAGGGAAACGATATTGTAAATATTTGAAATAGATAGTATAGTGAGAGTAGAAAAACTATTTCAAATGACGAGATAATATAGTGGGACGTGTAGTATTTTCTCTTTGCCAATTGCGTTTGTTTCCCATACATAAACTATTATCTTCGAAGTTGTGATTGATAGCAATAGTACAAAGATACAAAATTTGTACCATACTTCAATCTTTTAAACAGTTATGTTTATATTTTATTTGTCCCTATTTGGCAATCTTGCAAGTTTTTTAGTTCTCCAAGTTTTTACTCAATAACACTATAGAAACTATGGTTAATGTTTTTTTTGGAAGTCGTTGTGTAGAAAAAGTCTTTTAGAGGTGGTTACATAGATGGGGGTGCTAAGTAAATTGTGTGCTTTGTATTTTTTAATTATTATTTAGGGACGTTTTTTTTAAAGTAGAAAAGTAGCTTTGTGAAGGTAGTTATGAGTAGGTAGATGCCCGAAGGTATCGTGTTCGAGTTTTGAATGTCAATGACTAATCAAAGGAAATTATCGAGTGCAAAGTCACCGGTGAATAGGTGGTTCCATAGACAAGGGTGCCAAATGAGCTGTGTGTTGTGTGGTAAAAAGCGAATGTGCGGAAGGCTTTTCCTTTTTAAATTATAGGATTCTCTTTTTAAGTACGGAAGTAGTTGTGCGAAGGTAGTTGCTTATAGGTATCGTGTGGGCGGTTTCAAATGTTAATGACTAGTCAAAGGGAATTATCGATTGTGGAAGTGGATGTTACAGCAAACCTGTGTGGATATAGTTGTGCGTCTGTGGATTTTATGTGAAAGTTTTGTGCAAAGTTTGCTAGGATAATAAATATACAAATAGTTTTTTTTAATTCTTATAATTTATTTTTAATATTTCTTATGCAAAGTTTGCACATTAATTAATATCATTTTCCTTGTGTGGAGGACGGAGTATGTGTGGGAGAGTTTGCTTCCTTTGCAAAGTGAATGTTGTGATATGCGATGAACGATGTGGTAATTTGTACGGTTTCATTTTCTACGAAACATTTCTTGTGCATTAGAACCAAGGTATCTTGCATAGATGGGGGGTGCTAAATAATTTTTTTTCAATCCGTATGAAGGAAAATTGTTTTATAGTAAAACAAATGTGCAAAAAGGATTTATCTTTTTCGAGTTATTATTTATGAACTTTGTTTGCTACCCTGCGAAGGTAAGCGTACGAAGGTGGTTGTGCGAAGTGAGCTATTGATGTAGTTGCGGTATAGTGTTATGTTAATTATTTATTCAATGATGTGAGAATACATATGCTTGTACGCTCTAATTATTATTATTATTATTATTATTATTATTATTATTATTATTTAGGAATGATTTTTTTGCAACTAAAAAAAGTGTTTGTGCGAAGTTGGTTGTGAAAATTTGGGTTCTTCATTGAAAGCTTAAAATAATTTTTTGCATGCAATGGACCATGTTGTTTGGGAGGTTGCATGTGGAGAGAACATTCACGACACCTTGAAGCCACGTTCATTAATATCGAGTTCCAAATTTCAATGACTAAGGGAATGGACGTTATCGAGTCTAGATGTGGTTGAATGTAAATGGACTTTCTTTTCGAGTTTCACATATATCATTTGTGTTATGTTCAAATTGTACAAAAATCATGTCTCTAGATTTTGTTTTTGTGTACTTATGTGGTTTTCTAAATGCACGAACATATTGGCACTCGGTGAATTAAATTTTGTGGTCACTTGTATTTATCTACAACAATGTTTTCTGGTAATCGAGAGAACAAACATCAAAGACGATGAAAAATATGGATGCGGTTGTCCTTGTAGCATGTTTCTAACGTAAAATAGTGGTATGTGGTGATTTCTAGGGAAAAGCGAGGCGCAAATATTTGAAATAGCTACTATAGTAAGGGGAAAAACATCTATTTTTAGTGATAGACAAAACAATGAGGCATGTAGAATTTGATATTTACAAATTACATATAAGAGTATGGAGTATTGTTAGATCTCAAGACTTCTGTGATCCATAATGTAGATAAATTTCTTTCGGATTAATCACATCATTAGGATTTGATTGACATTTGTAACCATCTAATGTGGTTGTCCCTTAGGATGAACCACATTAGATGGTTAACGTCGACCAAATCCTAATGATGTGATTAATGCGAAGACATTTATCTAAGTTTGGAGTATTATATGAGCTTATGTTTCCTTATATAAGCGCTATACTGTAAATATGAACTTGTATGATAGAAACAATACAAGGATATAGAAGTTGTACAATACTACAGATGATATCATGAGTTTTCTTATTTGCTTTAGGAAATGGTGCAAGTTTTTGGTTTGTCAAGATTTTCTCTATAATACTCTATAATATTCTATAAACATTGGTTTTTCATTACGATACTGCAAGAAATGAGTGTGTTATTCATAAATAAAATTCCAATAATTTTACAAAGTAGTGAGGAGTAGTTACGACGTTGATTTGTCATATAAGGTAATTTTTTAAATTTTATTGGTATTATTGATAGTTTTACGAGCTTTAACATTAAGTAATTATATTATTTTCACAATTTTTAAAAGAACAAAGAGTCTAAAATTAAGTGTATGCGGGGGAGAAAAAAAATTTCTTGCATCATAAATGCATGTCTAGTTTTGCGAGAAATAGAATTGTCAGGGTTTATTTGTAAATCAAATTTGGTTCAATTTTACAAAGTAGTGGGACAAATTGTGATTCATTTATTTTCGTAGCGAGTAGTTGAGTAGAGGTTACAAATTCACCTGGAGAGTTATTTTTATTGGAATGCGGAAATTTGGTTCATCCCCATCAAAAAGATCCCTATAATACTAAAATATTGAAGCATAATAGTTGTAACCCATATTTCCCCAAAATTTCTTTGGGATTTTAGCAAAAAATCATGGAATAATTTTCACTACTTTCGGGGGGTGAATTTGTGGACTCCTTAGACTACTCTATATGTCTTTTTCACTTTACTCTTTGTCGATATTGCGATGAAATTATCTATGGAGGCTAGTATTTAATGTGGATAAAAAATTTCTCTACGGGACGCGATGCGAAAAAATTAAAGAAATTGAATGTTGAAATTGTTTGAATACTTTTTTTTTAATTTTGAATCTTGACACTTGTTACTGAGACTTGTTAAAAAAAATCCAATTAGAATGAGACGTTATGGATAGCTTTTTGGGTCTTCAAGATTGACAAGAAAAATAAATAAATTTCGGTCATATGTGGTGAATTTTTGTAATTCAAGGCTACAATTGTTAATTTTCATCATCTTGTTGGCATTATGGTGTTCATGGTTGTAGCTAGTTGATGTTGGCATTGGTTCATGATGGCAACTAGCTCATGTTCTCATTAAAGTCAACCCTATGTAGCCTAGTTGATGTGTGGATGACTTCCTTGTAGCATGGTTGTAGCTAGTTGAGCTTGCCTTGATTTGATCATGTTGGCCTTTGATATAAACTCTTGATGTGAGCCTTTTGGTTATGGTTGAATGATGGCATTGGTGTAGTTGTTGGTTCCTCATGTTATAGTGGTGTTCGTGGAGATGTTTCCTTAGTTTTCTTTTTTATGCATTGATTGGAGGCTTTGGAGATGATATTATAGGTAGATGGCGTTGCTAAAAAAATTTGGATATGGTTTCTTAGGTGACCATTATTCGGTTGCCACACTTTTTGAGTTGGCATACTAGGTCTTTGTCTTGTTATGCATTCTTATGCTAATGAGTATGACTTTTTTTTTAGTGGTGTTTTGTCTTAATGATGATGTTGGAGAGGCATTACAAATGTGTTCGGATGCATCGTACCTTGTATAGATGTTAGAGGAGAGCTTAGTACTTGTTGGAAATCTTTCCAACCCTTGTTTGTTGGCCTTTAGTTCAACTTTCCGGGTGGCACTCACGAGACTTGTTTTATCCATTTTCAAATAAGTTACTACTAGTGACATAGGTTTGGAGGCATTTTCGGGGGAGGCTGGAGAAGGTGACCAAACAACTCATTGATGCTGCGGGATGAGATTTGATATTTTTACTTAGTATTTTTCCACAACTTACGGCATGTAAGTCTATTGGAGCAGGTTGAAAGGCTCCAACCTGCGGCATACAATACTATCAAAGAAGTTGCAACCACTGAACAATTGGAGTTGTCCATGCGGTTGAGTCTTTTCCTTGAAAATATCTTTGGGTTCCTCACACAAATCAAATTCAATTTGGCATGGAAATTCCTAGAGGATTCTAGATTAAATTGTAAAGGTTCATAATGGTTTTTAAAGGTCCTCCATTTGTGTGAACACCTTTAATACACAAGTATAGGGCATAATGGATTGATTTTGTCAACTTTGTGCAGTCTTGATCCCGAGTCCAAAAGTGTAATTTTCCCTACATGGTTTATATTCTAAATTTTGGAGTTGATTAATGGTTGGTTGAGTGTGAGAGTGAGTTATAGAAGGTTTCATAAAAGAAATATGTTTCATACCTAGTTGTGAGCATTAATACTTCGATTAATACGAGTGTAATGGTAGTGTTGTAGAATATTTCGAAGTGAAGAATCGGTTTTTCACACTGAAATTCATGGTTTTTGTGGCTAGATGATTGTATTATTTGTGGCTACATTTGTGCCAATAATTCTAGGAGTGGAGAGCATGTTATTTGTGGTGTTTTTGCATGATTTTTTTATGGTGTTTTTCTACTCGAGATTTTATTACGGACTTGAGTGTAGTTGAGTAGAGTGTATTGGATACAACATGGAAATAGATGAAACGAGGTCCACATAGGGTAGAGGAGTAGTGACTTCATGGGTGTGGAAAGCAGGTGATAAAAATGTTTCAACGAAAGGAACAATTTCTCCATCCAATTGGAGTTGGATGAGTCTATTCAAAAATTGGGTGAGGATCATTGATCGTGGTGGCCTTCAACAATTGGTAGTTCATACATTTGTGTGAGACACGATTCTTACGAGATGATCAATAGAATTGAGTCTCTAGTTTTATTGGTTTTTTCCTATTGTATATGAGGTCGAATCTCCGAGGATTACGAGATCGACCATCTATGTAAAATACAATCAAAGAGCGTATTTCGACAAGATTAATTGGATAGTTTTGATATAAGCCAAGCGTTTGTGAGGGATGACCATGCTAAGCATGAAGTGTGATGGTGGATGGGGACATGTTAGGTGAACCAAGTTTATTCCAAACAATAGTGGCCATCACATAGGTGGAGATGCCTTGATCTATGATACACCATTGAAAAATGGTGTTTCATATGGAGACTAGTATTTGAAAGTCAATGAATGAAGGAATGGGGGCGATGTTGCGATTTCTCAACATCAGAAGACAATCATGTGATTGTTAGAAGGATCCATCGCACCCAAAGAATAGAGTACAATTTTTCATTGTTATGAGAACGTACGTAGGACTTGCGGCATTGGCATGGAAGCACGATACTACGCCAAATCATCTACTATGCTATAGGTATGGGTGGCTTTCGAAGAAGCACCTTTTTCATTTAAATGGACATTTTGGATCTTAGGGAAAACCTCTACCTTAGGAGGAGGAAGTGTAAGGTACCATTTTATGACGTTAAGGCTCGGTGGAAACTTGAGGTTGGGAGTCGGTTCCTAACTTTACAAGAGGCTTGTCATATTGGTGTGACTCGAGTCTAAATGTTGAATTGTTTGGTATTGAATTCAATGGAATTCATCATAAGGATCTGGTAATTATTGTGACATAATTGTGAAGGTTGGGGGGGGCTCCATGACCTTATGTGGGTTGAGCAACAATATATCCTTGGTGGGGAAAATGATTGGTAAGAACATTTAGTTAAGATGAAGCGAGGAGGAGGAGGAGGTATAGAAATGGGGTTGAGTTCCTCGGAAGTAGTTGCTTGGGCTTCCCATACTTCGCGCATATGAGGTAAAAGGGGACACTCATGAGTATAATGGAAAAATACGCCACAATAGGAACAATTTTTATTCGTACGAAGAGCCTTTTTTTTCTTGGGTTTGTATATATTGTTGTTGGGTTTCGAGATTTTGTTTGTGTCCCTAAGGGATATTAGGTGGTGGACCTTGGTTACCCTGGTTACCTTTAGATGGCTAGTTAGGTTACCTTTCCCCCTCGTTCTATCTCTTAGGGTTCAAGGGATTGGTTTCTCTCTATTGACCATACACTTGGCCCTTGGAGGATTTTTTGTTGTGGTAGAGGTGGTGGAGGAATGGGGGGGGTTAGGGCTGCTTGGTGTTGGAGGGGCTAGAGTGATAGGAGGTGCATACATATAGTAAGGAGATGGAGAAACATTGGGATAAATAGTTTGAGAAGAAACTAACCCTAGTAGTTGTTGATGTGGATGGGGATATGCATATGATGTGTTGGGACCTAGATAAGTGTTTCCATGTGAAGGATTGCGAAGGGGATAGGTGTAAGAGGAACTTGTCCACCCAGGGTTGACCATAACTCATCGTGAGCCGAGTATATGGTGGAGGTATAGGGTGTGAAATGGACCTAATGATACCATCCGCGGCATGATATGCCTATGATGCATTAACGGCGTGAGGTGAAGCGGTTAGGAAGGATGGTATAAACATATCCTCACTATTCATATATTAGTTCATATTTCAATGGTAATTAGAGCACATCTTCCCTGGGCCAGGGAGAAGTGTGAAACAACATATTTATCTATGGGGGCCAAAAGTGATCTAAGGAACCAATCCATGTAAACACGGTCTTCAAATTCGAGGGGCCACACTGCACATGATCCTCCTACTGCACCATTCCTAAACATGGTGATATAAGAAAGTGGAAGAAGTTTGTGAGAAATAATTGAAGAGTTCGGTACCATTGTTGTAATGGAGAGGTAACTATAAATATGATATAAAGGGTTTAGCAAGAGTCAAAAAATGTTGAGTGAGAGGCCCTGGGTTGATGTACATACCAATTTTCGTTAGCTCCCGGTAAGGTGCGGCTTTGGAAGGGCGAAAGGCAGGATGGAGTTTTCGGTGATAAAATAAAGTGTTAAAAATTTGTAAATAAGGTTGTAAATGGAAAGTAAAATAAATATCCAATCAAAGAAGACAAACCCCACCAAAATAGGTTATCAAACATATGAAAAAAAGAAAAAAGAAAAAAGTGGCAAACAAACTACTTTGAAAGACACAAAAATGGCCTAAAAGATCTAATGTCAAAGGGAATTTGATCTAAAGGCACTAATATTATGTAAATGGTACAATGAGAGAGAGATCAAAAATGCGCAAAGTATAGGAAAGAAGCTCTAAAGCTTAAGACACACAGGGGGTCCCTAAGGGGGAGGAAACACTAAAATCTAAATGGATTAAAATGATGAATAAACCTATCTACGGGGGTTTTAAAACAATGGATCAAATCTAGAAAATTAGTGGCTAAAAATTTTGAACCCTAGACTCCTCAACTCAACAAATATCTTCCTAAAGAGGTGGAGGTGTGCTCTAACCCGTGTTTTTTTTCCTTACTCAAGGAGAGAAAAATAAGATAATACGGGACTTGGGGGAGAGTAGAAATATAAACTAAACCATTCCCATTCCACACACGGCACAATCAACAATTCGGAAAAAAATTATGAAAAAAGTGCAAAATGTTGTTTACGACCTAGAAAAAGTGAATGCCATAGAACATTTGGGCCAAAATTATGTTGGTGAAATGAAGTTTATGCGTTTAAAAATTTTGTTTTTCTCGTGGTACTCTCACTCAATAGATCTCTCCCCAGTTGTGTCGTCCCCTACTAAGTCGGTACTTGTGACCTGCGAAAGAAGACGAAAAACCAACAAAATCCAAAAAAATTGCCGGAAAAAGGAATGGAGACCTAAAAATAGAAATTGAGAAGCTAGAAATTGTTGAAGAAAATACTTAAAACCCTTTGAAATGACAATCACCAAGGATATTAATTAATACACTAGCGAGTCACCATTTTTTGATGACTCGGCCAGCTAAAAACCCGATGCAATCGCTATTTCTAGTGTAAATATTTTCGAAAGGTGTACAAAAAAGAGGTTCACTCAAGTCACTGGTGACAAGTGACCCTAACAACAAAAGATATGGTTGTTTATGCTTCAAATACTGCAATGAAAAAACAAGAAAACTTTGCATAAAAAATATTGCATGCCATCAAAAATATAAAATGGTAAGAAATATCCAATGTAATAGCAATAGAGAAAGAATTTTTCAAAATGAATAATCTTTTATTAAAAACACACGAAAAAAGGAGATATACGACAAGGGCCTCCAAAATCCCCCTCCATCGGATGGTTCCTTTGTTGTCCTTGTTCTTTAGTGATCTATTCTCTCCCTCGATGTGTGAAAAAAAGATAAAAGAAAGAATGGAACTCAAGTGGGAGGTTCAATCCTAGTAGATGATAGTGGTGATGAGGATAGTGATCATGGTGAAAAATGAATGGAAACCGCTCTTATTTATAACAAATTATTGGATTGATCTCGAAAATGGGAGACAAAAAAATATAATTGAGCAAATCAAAGTCCAACCCTTAGGAATAACCTATTCTATTTTTTTGGAGAGGGAAAAAGATATTCAAAATGGTCGAATATCTTTATTGATAAATAATTAACAAATAAAGTCATTTATTAATTATTTCGTGAGGATTAAGAAATGTGTGAAATTAAAATAATTATAAAATTGTGATTTAACCATTATTCAAAAAAATAGAATATAGGAATAGTAAATAAATAATGATTTATTTAATTATTCCTAGGCGATTTAGTCAAATGTGAGAAGCAATAACTATCAAATAATGATTTAATAATTATTCACTGGAAAAAATTAAATAAATAATGATTTATTCAATTTCTCATAGGGGTTTTTAAAATTTAATGAGAAACAATTTAATAAAATTGATTTACTAAATAATTTCCTATAGTGAAATTGATTTAACTATGGTCAAATTAATCTCAAATGGTGTATTTTGATCCACCTAGTTAGGAATTTCTAGTTGATCATTTTTTAAGTGATAAGATATGTCAACGTAGATAGTTTCCACTCTAAAAAAATATTTATGGAAAATAATCAATTAAATAGCAGTAGAGGAGGAGAACTATGTTGCATCTCAACTATTTCTCTTGTTCACAAATATTATAAGAAAAATACTTGATTGATTGAAAATTGACTCAAATATAGCTATGCATAGTGATTTTCTCTTGTTTAAAAATGTATGTTTTTTTTCTTCTTATTATATAGATAAAGTTTATTATTATTATTATTTTAAATATAATTACTTTATTAAAAAAATTGTTCGTGATGGGGGTGCTAATGAGGAAAGAATTAGGGCTTCTTCAAAATTTGTTCCTATTCACAAGTGTTCTTATCTAAGGAAGGTGTGAAAGAGACAATTGGTAGGAGTTTGATTTCGAACTCAAGGTCTCATCGTTAGAAATGCATAGTTAAGTTAAGGGGGTGGTGGAGGTACGTGCAAAATGGGAGTGGAGGTGAGGATTTATCCTCGACCTCCTTCACCTACTCTCATTTGGTGTTGCTATATTTTTTCTTTCTTTCTTGCATTTGCGGAGATTGAGCTTGCTTCTAAGCTTTCATTCATACTTTCAATTCCACTCTTTTTGTACTAGCTTGATAGTGAGTCTTGAGGTATTTCTTCTCCTTTTGTAGATATTTTTTTTGTTTGTTGATTACCTCTTTATATTACGAGTGTGTCATCGAACTTGGGAGTATTATTGCTTTATTTGTAGAAGTGTGGTATATTCAAAATATTTTGTTTAGGTGTATATGGTTTTTACATTTCTAAAGTACTTTGAGTCTGTGAATTAGGACTGCTTAGTTAATTCAAGTGCAATTCTATTATTTTTATTTTTGGTTTCACATTGTTGGTGAAACTATTTTCTTTGGGCATTGGAATTTCTCTAGTCGGTATCTAGATTTTTCATTCTTTGATGTGGATCTCTAGAATTTGGTGGACTATGTATCTCCATTATGGGGAATTCAGTAAATTACCTGAATTTGGTTTTTTGGTGTGGAAATTTGGGGTTGATTTGTTAGTCTTTAGGTTAGGGTTCAAGGTCTGGTGTTTTTTCCATTTTCTTGTTTCTTAGGTCGAGGTTATCTTAGTAGTTATATCTATTTCTCCCTTGCCACTGCTATCATTCCTCCTATCCGAAGAATGATGAGCAAGAGGGGTGGTGTAGGTAATTTTGAGTTCAAAATAATTAGGCCTTTTTCCTATGACTTAATTGCAACCTTCTTTGATGCTTTTCCCCTTGAGGTGAGAAAACAAATTTTGTTGTTCAAGTTTAAATAAATAGGGGAACACTCTTATCATTTTTATTCGGAGGTGGAAAGTGAAGATATGAAATGGGTTTGGGATCTAGGAAGATTTCGAAAAAGGTGAATGTATTTCTTGCACTCTTTCGATTTTCATCAACAAATGGACACATTATAGTGTTTATGTTTTAAAGACAAGAAAGTTGAAAAATATAATGTGTTCTTTGGGTTGGAGGACATCAAACTCATGTTATGGAACCAAATATTTTGTCTAGGTAATGTGGACTCTCGATTGAATGGGGTGGAAATTTTTCTGGTTTATGTTTCAATTTTTGGTGATACAGATTCCCCAAGTGATCCCATTTATCCGTGAGTTGAGATTTTTCAGGATCTCACTATCATTTCATCTGATCAAGATTAGAAATTGGTCGTAATATTTTTTTCATTGTTTTTATAATATTGTTCAAGTGTTTTAGATGGTTTTCTTATTTCTCACAACATGGGCTTGTTGGGTATGAGGTGGCTTTTGTGGCCTTCATTGATCTTTAACATTTTTTGTGCGAGAAGGAATTTGAATCTCATCTACGCTTCTAGTTAGTGTTATTAGGGTTCTTCTTATAGCTTAAATTTGTTTGGAGCTTGTATGTCACAACAACACTTTGTTTTATAATTGTGCTTTCTTTGTGATGTGCATCGTGGGATGGTTTTTAATTGCATCATTGGCATCAATAAATGATTCTTGCTTTGTGCATATGTTTATATGGATTTGTTGAGCTCCTCATTGTTGGTGTGAATTTTTTTTTCCATGTTGCACCATTATATCTCTTGTATGATAGAATTATAGCTCTGAAGTCTTGCTAAACATGGTACTTTGGTTGTGTGTTTTTTGTAACACTTCTATCTCTTGAACAGTTCTTAGAAAAAATGGATGCTATGTTGTATTGAAGATGCATCCGACTTTTAGTTGCAAAGTATATGGTCTAAAATATCTTGCTCTTTTTGGTGTCCTCTCTACTTGCTCACAAATGGTCTATTGTCTCATGTTGTTGTGATGAGAAATTTACTCTTCATGTATTTCTTTCTATCAAAATTGTATAGTTGTAATGTGATCACTATATAATTTGCTACAATTTATTAAAAATATATATATTTCATTGAAAAATTAAACAATTAAATATAAATTATATATATTTAAAAATATTAGAACAATGATTCACACTATTATACTATTATAAATTTGAGTTAAGATGACTAAGTTAAAAAAACTAAAATATTTAGAAAAATACACTAAGATGCGTGTATAATCAACTATTTGAAATGTTTGGTTACCCATAAGGAAAATAGAAAACCATCTTCTCGGTTATCTTATTAAATCCATAAGGAAAATAAGAAAAATATTATTAAAGAAACAACATAAAATATGGATGTTTTAGGTTTCAATGCTTCTACGTCACAATTATGTACCATAGTTAAAGGCATACCTGTATTTAGTTTTCAAGTCTTCTACGTCACAATTATGTACCTTAGTTAAAAATGCATACTTCATAGATAGAAGAGATGAAATGCACAACTCTAGAATTTAGGAAATTTTGTAAATATGAAAATTCTTAAACAGTCTTCTATTTTTCATTATAAATGAAATTTATAACCATTGAAATCACTTGAGAGAAAATAGAAAAAATAATTAAACTGCCATAAAAAATTTTTTGCTGGAATGTCATCCACATTCCCATCAAAAACTTGAGTTTCACATTTCTAATAGAGAACACAAGTTGAGCTACTCAAAAGAGAAATCAGAACATAAAATGATAAATCCTTCTTAAAAATGAGAAACTGAAATTATTGTTTTGGCTTCCTTTCAATAACCGTCAATTTTCGAAAATCACCTAATTTATGATTTTTTTTAACGTTACAGATGATTTTGCATATGATTTTTTTAATGTTACAGATGATTTTGCTTATGAAAATGTTTCTACTTTGTATAAAGAGTATTCAACAGACAAGTAACTCTTAATAATTCATGAACATTTATCCAAACATAGTTCTTATGTGTGAGGTTTTCATATTTTTTTAAACATGTGTAATGGTCATAATTGATAAAGCTAGAAATACTAAATAGACAAGTTCTAACACTTATCTTATCGCATGTCCTGTTCATTCACAATGACTCATTTCTCTTATTTGTTCATGTGATTCACTGCGTTGTTACATATAGATAATTCACATTTTGTTGATGTTTTCCTTTTAGGAACTTGATATTCCCATTTTTTTTTGCTTGACACGAGAACTTCCTTTCTTCATATATACATATCTCTATGTCAGTTTTTATTAAAATACTGTTTAGTCATGTATATGGCATCAATTTCCATTTCCATGGTCGGTATTTCAAAACAACAAACTGAAGATTCTTTACCTATTTTTCCTTTTAATTTTTTCATTAAAATACAAATTAGTCATGTATTTGGTGTCAATTTTCATTGTATGGGTTTCAAAACAACAAATTTCATCACTCAATAAGACTTTCACCTTTCCAAATATAATCGGATCATCATTTTGAATCTCATAACATGAAACAAACACATGTATATCATCATTATTAGCATCAACTATATTACATATATCACAAGGACTATAAAGTTTTTTCAGCAAATCACTTGTATCACATACTCCATCATATATTACATTTTCTTTGTTTAGTTTTTTACTTCACTTTCTCTTGCTTGGAAGTCATTTTCATTGGTAATACATCCTCAAATGATTTTATGATTCAATCTTCCCTATCATATAATGTTTTGAAATATTATTTAGGTATTGGTCCAATGATTTTAACATTTATTTTAGTTCATTTATATGTTGTAGAGTGAAACAAATGATTTTTTTTTATAAACTTTGTTATAAGTTAAGTTTATTTTTTTATTATTTAATTATTATTATTATAAATATTATTTATATTTTTGAAAGCATTTTTATGATTTTGTTATATCTAAAGTTACATTTTACAGTTTAGTATGAAGTTAGTTTCAGGGTGATGTAAAATTCAGTCCATGCTCAATGTGAAATTAATTTATATATATATATATATATTAAATAGAAAAACAATGTTGAGTATAATAAAAAATAAAAATAATACAAGTTTAATTATTTTTAATTAAAAGCATTATAAAATATCAATAATCTCAACTTCACTATAGTCACTTGATTTGTTATTGATATTATAGTTCAATGTGATAAAAATATTTTACTCCACTCTCATTTAAATAAACAAAATATTTTAATGTTCACATTATATAATATAATTTCATATCAACCTTAAAAATGCATAACTTTATTAGAATTAAAGAAAATGTTTAAACTTTATACTTTTAAAAAATATGTCAACACTTCATTTATATAAACTATTTGAAGATCTATGTTGATATAAAATTTATGTATATCTATATATAAAAATAAATTTTTAAATCAAATTACATCCAAATTGAAACATAAATTTTATGGCTTGGTTTCAATAATCTTGTTATATAAATGCAAGATTTTAATTCTAGTTGGGCTACGGTACTAGAAAATAAATTTACCATATTATGCATTGTGCTAGAGTATCTTCCAACAAGCCATACAAAATGAAGAATTGATAAGCTCAATGAAACACTAAAGTAATATTTTATTAGAGAGGTAATTAAAGTATGACTCATAACCTTATTTTATTTTATTTTCTTAATTCTATAATACTTGTAACACTATAAAAATAAAATTATAATTTTTATAAGAAAAAGAAATTTAAATATTTTTTAAACCAAATTGAATTTGTCTCACACACACACACACATATATATATGCAACGCTATATTTAATCAAAACATAGCTTAATAAGTATTTATTTACTAAACACAACTATTTAATACTAAGGTGCAGTGGAGTAAAAACAACTATAACATTTCAACCATCCTAAATTCATATTAACTTTCGATCTACCAAGTGTCTAGAGGGATCAAATCTATTGATATGCAAACTTTTTTTAGAGAGAAAATATATTTGATCCTTTTGGAACTTGATAAATCTAATATTAAAATTCTAAGCTCAAACCAGAAATATTTAATTTCATGACTATCATTTTCCATAATTTTTCTTCCCTTATCCATTTATAATATTAAATAATTTATGCTCACTTATTACATAATTAACACAATAAACATAGAATATTAAATAAAAAATATCATACACCCATCTTAAAATACAACAATGGTAAATGTACATTGTATTGATTATTGTTCTAACACTTTTTAACCCCTTTAAAATGTTATTTTTTTTTTTAATTTGTGAATTTATTCCTTGCTAAATCCTCGAGCATGAGAAAATTTATCATAGAAAAATTCTTTTCATACAAATTGTTGGTTTATTTTTTATTATAATTTTAAATTTTAAAATAAGTTTTATTTTAAATATATATTGTTATATATTTTATAGATTTATTTATTTAAAATTTTGCTAACATTTTTGAGCTTACGGTCCAATTTTGAAACATATGCCATCAAAAGCTACTATCCACCAAGCATCACAAGCTAAAGAAAATAACATATGCCATCAAAAACTACTATCCACCAAGCATCACAAATTAAAGAAAACAACAAACATGGCCAATCTATGGCCCAATCTCCAAACTCAAGTCAATGAAACAACAAAAATGACCCAAGCTCAAGCATCACAAGCTTAAGAAAAACAACAAATATAACCAATATATGACCTAAGAAAAACAACAAACATGACCAATCTATAACCCAATCGCCAAACTCAAGTCAAAGATACAAAAAATATAGCCCAATCTCCAAACTCAAGTAAAAAAAACAACAAAGCTCAAGTCATGTTACATATGCCATCAACCGAGCATCACAAGTCACAAGCTAAGGAAACAACAAACATCTTAGGCAATTACCAAGTCAAAGTTGAACATACAATGTTCCAAACTCAAGTCAAAGATACAACAAACATGGCCCAATCTCCAAACTCAAGTCCAGAAAACAACAAAGCTCAAGTCATGTTACATATGCCATAAAAAACTACTATCCACCGAGCACTACAAGTTCCAAGCTCAAGTCATGTTACATATGCAATCAAAAACTACTATCCACCGAGCATCACAAGTCAGAAGCTAAGGAAACAAAAAACATCTTAGGCAATTACCAAGTCAAAGTTGAACATACAATGCGCCAAGACAAGGGAAGAGCCAACGAGAGGCACTGCATGTCCAATACGCGTTGAAACAAGTTCTGGCTGCTCAAGTATAGAAAGGGATTATATTATTTCTCCTTTCCCAATGTGGAATAATACCAACATCATATAAAAATGAAGAAAACTATACGATCGTTAATATCTCCCACAACATTGTGATGAATTTTTCTATTGCTTCAGATCATCCTCTCCAGTTTGATTCCACATAGGAAATATATCTGTGTGTCAAAATTTCATTAAAGCATTCATAAAAGTCACTCACTAGGTCACAATATGAGAAGCATGTTATCAATGGCTACATAGAGTGTTCTTTTGGTGAGGAGAAACTGGAAATATGGCATTCAGGTGATACTTATGGAGAGCTTCCATCAATGATTTACAATTGAGAACATAACTGGTAGTGTAAAGGGCCTGAGAAATACTGTAGGAGCGTGATCTTATTAGTTTTCAAATTATTTTTAAAATCAAAATGTGGAGGTGTTAATGCTTACATTCCATATTTGAGAAGTTGGTTTGTGATGGTTGAGAAATTCTCTCAACCTCTCTGTCTAATTTAGGAATAAGTTGGGTCTCAGAAACTCTATTTAATAAAGTAATCTAAATTTAAATCTGTGTGTGAGTGTGTTTACACATACACCATTTGTGCATAATATATGATTGTGTTTCTGTAATTGTGTGATTTTAACTATTTCTATCATGGTATCAGAGCACAGGATCAGAGGCCTGTGTATGTGTGTTGTGTTTTCCATTGTTGTTGTAAGGGCCCTAAGTGCGAAAACCTTCATTGTGGAGGGTTGCGGTTAATGGTTCCCAAATGTATTAAATTTTGTGGATTCTACAGCGACGTGTTCGGCCTTTGGGTGTGAAGTTGTTGCTTCCTTTGGTAATGAAACTGTTCTTTTGGAGAAATAAATTTCTTGACCACGACATATAAAAATACAGGCTCCCAATCGATGTGAACTCGATCGAGACCTCTTTGACGAATTGCCAGGAAACGTTCAAAATCGCAGTGTGGCTAAATGAGCTCAATGTGGTTATAAAGACATGGGAAGATGGACTTGAATTGGAGAGCTACGCAGTTTTCAAGTCTGAAGAGAGTAGAATTCTGCTGGAAAAGACCGCCAAGATGAGATTAGTGCTGAAGAAAACCATACTTCTGCTGGAGACTTTGGGGTTAGAGCTCAAATGCTAGAGGAAAAATGGCGAGATATTGAAATTTTGGAGACTCACACTACTATGAAGCGGTACACATTGTTGCATGAGGAATGTGCCTTACATCTTGAATCACTGAAGGCATTGAGATTTTTGTTGCTAGAGATTTCCCATCGCACTACCGGTGTTGAGCCTGCGAGATCACCCATTGCAGTGAGAGGATTTACGTTGGAGAGTGGGTACAATATTCCATTGTCGGTGATTCCGAGCTATGCTGTCGTGAGCCACTGCGGAGAAGACTAAATTCAGTGTGAATTTAGTGTGATATCTGGTTTCATTATTCAACGTTAAATTTGCAGCAACACATTTTGGAGCAGATCTAAATGTTACTGGAGTGGCAGCATTCTTTGCATTGGTTTGTAGTGTTGATCATTTTGATGGAGCAGCGTATCCACTGTTTACATTATATATAACGATAACCATGTTAATATATGATATATAATAGTGGCACAATAACAAGAGCCCGTTGATATATATTATGGAAAACATCACCAGTGTTTATATGTAGCATTATAGTTGTATGAAGTTTTTATATGCAGCGTTTGAGGAGACCATTGTTTGCAGGTTGTATACAACCATGTGTTCAATGCAGCATTAAATCTACTGCAAATCAAATAGAATTCTTTTTTGTATAAATAAGAAGGTCATTTTGTAATACTGATTCTAGATACATGTTGTATCTAGACAACTTTCCTAGATAACTGGCGAGTACAACGGCTAGCACCCATGTATTTTGGTGGATGGGAGCTCATCCATAGAATGACTAGGAGTTTAGTGATTGCAATCAATTTTTTTCGAAGAGATCAAGTGGCGGTAAGGCTCAATATGGATAGTTGTCCAAATAGTATGGCAGTTGCGGATCTAAGGAAGGATCCCTCATTAGTGGTAGACATGGAAGTGGTCTCCTAATGAGTTTATGCGAAAGATTGGGATGCTCTCCAGTAATTGAATTCAGGAGGTCCTTGATTCGGGAGTTGAGGAAGAGAACTCGGGAATCCAACTTTCCAACTACACCTTTCCAAGGGTTATGAGACAACTTGATGGAGCATCTACTGATAAGCTTGATTATTTTGTTATTTTCATGTAATGCAATCATTAAGAGGGGATGTTGGAGTTAATGCTTACATTCCATATTTGAGAAGTTGGTTTGTGATGGTTGAGAAATTATCTCAACCTCTCTGTCTAATTTAGGAATAAGTTGGGTCGCAGAAACTCTATTTAATAGAGTAATCTGAATTTAAATCTGTGTGTGTGAGTGTGTTTACACATACACCATTTGTGCATAATATATGATTGTGTTTCTTTAATTGTGTGATTTTAACTATTTCTATAAAAAAAAGGCATGTTCTACTCTTAGAAAGATATTTTCAAAGTGGAATGAGTTGATACGCATCACTGTTTGATTTAGTTAAAAATGTAAAAGTCGCACTGGTTTATGGACATTGAAATTTGAGCTTATGTTTATGGGAAAACATAGATGATTTTGAAAATTTCAAGACCTGGGTTTTCTCGAGAATGTCATAAATTAGTTATCTAGAGAGATTTTTTGAAAATTTGTTAATGGTTTGGGAGATATCGCCAGTTCTTTTAAAGGGTGTGCCCCGAGATTTCATATACAATTGAATTGGTAAAGCGTCCAATGAATGCAAAGACCCGAATCAGCTCCCACTGAATAAATTGTATAGAAGGTGAAGAGAGCTTAAAGTTGATCGTGTGCGTTCCCCACATAAACAAATGAGATTTATTTTGACATAATCAACTGCTCGCAATTATTAACATCTACATTTTTGTCAAATTCTTTATTCAAATTCTCATCTACACGCCTTAGTTTTCGGAGCAGGGCCCTTTTATATGTCATGGAAATACCTACTTCACCAATGCACTTTCCATGAGAACAATATATTTCTTTAAGAGCTCTTAGTGCTCCTATGGTAGTGGTTGAGTAGTGGTTTTCTTTAATTTTGCAAAAAAGTATTCAAAGACTCTTTTATATACCTATTGTAGTGGCTACAACAATTTTCTAAAATTTTTCTTATGCTTTGATTTTGAAGTCTTTCTCCTTATCCACACAATCGTATCTTTTACTATCATAAAGTATTCATGATTTTATCAAGACTTGTTCTTTTCATTTATGATTTTGTTTACTTGTTACACTTAAATAATATTTTTAAGTCACAAGCTAACCTCCTAACTTGACCTTGCAAAAAATTTTGGCTTGCCTTCAGAAACTACGCAATCGTTGTAGGAAAGTCATCCTTGATTATTGGAATTGTGCAATCTATACTAGAAGATCTGCCTTGAGCTCAGAAACTGTGCAATCATGGAATTCATACTAGCACTTAGCCCTAAAATTGCGCAATCCATCCCTTGAGCTCAGAAACTGTGTAATGCGCTAAGCGAGAAAGTTGCACAGTTCCCCAAAATTGTGAAATCTTTCCAAGTGGTGTGCATGGAAAGTTGTCTGAAAAAAAGAAAAATAAAAAAAATCTAAAAAGGAAACAAATCATCCTTACAAAATAGGGATTCATTATAATTTTCCAGAAGGTGCCACAACTCTTATTTTTATATATTTCCGTCAAGTGTCGTTTTTTCCTTGATTTGAGGCATGCACGTTATAAACACTAATTCACTCAAATATATTTAATTGACACCTCTAGAGATCTTTGTACATTTGATCTTGGAGCTCGAAAATTCCCAAGGAGATCAAGGAAATTTCGGGGGATTTGTCGTCGCTTTTCTTGATGAGTTTTTCTTTTCTCGTCTTTTGTTGATTTTCCTATTGCTTTTTCTCATTTCACTTCTTTGAGTGTTTTTTTTATTGTTTCTGTTCATGGTTTCTAGCATTTTAAATTATATTAGATTTTAGAATTTGTTTTTGATTTTGTCATTTTCCTTTTACAAGTGTGCATCGATTTTATTATTTTTTCACCGATGGTCGTCGTTTCGACAACTCTCCTCACATATTTCATTTTCCTTTCGTTTGTTTAGTTTTTGCACTTGATTCACATTGATCCATCGATACTTAGTCAAATCTAGACTCAAACTCATATCATTACATATATCTGCTTGTTTCCCACACTTTCACCGGACAGATCTACCCCTTGTCTTGACTAGTTTTCACCTTGCCAAGTTGGCCATTGCGCAAGAATGGGGCTCAAGCTGAGAGGTTGGCCGCTCAAATTGTGCAATTTGCAGTACATGCTAGCCCAATTGCATATTGGGAAATTCCAGATCTTAGTCTACCACCATGGACACTGAGATTGCACAATGCGTTGTCTCTCCCAGTTACTTCCCAAGTTGAATAGTTCCCACAACCACTCTTCCTCACTTTATCATGAAAATTGTGCAATCACTCTCAATAGTTTGTTGGTTTGCTACCTAATATTCCTGTGAAGGTAGATTTGAAAAATCTAATATTTTCTTTCCATGAGTACCTTTCTTATCCGACAGGTACCAAATTTTTTGAACATTTCTCTCTAGCAGTGATTGTTACCATGGAACCCAAGAGAGTTGCTTCAAAATATACCACTGAAATAAGTACTAGGGAAGAAGTTGAGAAAATGCAAGTAAACTTGTCAATGTATGCAGAAACTCAACTGTTTGTGGAAAAGGAGTCAGATTTAATATGGCAAAAAGTTAATGAAGTACTTTTCAGCAAAGAGCTTCAAGGCATATCTAGAGGACTAACAAGTATATGTGAGTGTTGAACGATCTAGATTTCCCAGGTTTACATGTATATATCCAACCTTCCCATGGGAAGATTTCATTAGCTAGATTGTTTCACATATTGACGTGAAAATCGTGACCTTGAACAATGTCAACAGATAGAAGCTTGCTACATTTCTGGGATAATATTATTAACTTTTGTATGATTTCCCCATGCCAGTAACACTCAATGACTCATATTTATATACCACCAACATCTATGTGAGCACAAGAGATATTTTTAAAGGATGGCAGAAAGATCCATCTAAGTTTCGATAGACACCTACCCATTTATACAAGAGAAAGTATTTCAGAAGGGCCTACCAACTCTTGATTATCTTAGCTTGTATAATCTATGGCCAACAGAGAAAGGATCCCTTTTTTTGAAGGGTGGGAAGTCTTACTGAACCAGCCTATGAAAGAGGGAAAGCCATTCAACTGGTCAGATTTTTTTGCTTGACAGTCGAGATCCCATGTAGCATGTTCTAAAGGCCATAACTTTTTTGTGTGAAGGTCTGTGGAGGATCTTCTCTCGATCTGCAACACTTAACTCATAGGATCCATGGACCATCAGCCTTTGGATTAAAAAAAATTCTTCAACAAAATCCAAGTACTCAATTTGTTTATAACCCAAACTTCTAGATTCTAAATGTATAGCTACCTCAAGAAGACTATTTGGAAAAGGTAGAAGCTCCAGTTCTTCTTTCAAAACTTCTCTTGCTCTATCTATGTTTCCTGCAGCTAGTTGAAGAAAATGAGAGTAGTCAATATACAACAGAGGAAATGACTGCGGATATGGTTTTTCTTTCTCAGTTGCAATAATTGTTTCAAATATTGAAATTGTTGATTCAAAGCTCCCCAGTCAATGTTCCATGTTGGCATGTTTAATTATTACATCTAGGAGACCAGGGGCTAGCTCTATTCAAACAAATTAGAATCTTCTTTTGAAAAATATGAGCTGGAAAAAATAAGCTACAACATAGCACATGTCGGGAATCCTCCCAAGGAAAGGAAAGCAAGATTATATATCTTTTCATATTTGTTGGATGCAATTTGTGTAAAAAATTCATTTCTTGGCATGGACCAGACTTGGACCCCACGAGACCTTGTCGTGTAGTTCTATTTCAGAGTGCTCTCATATTCCAGCCATCGAGGAGTCAAGGAGAATCTAGCTAACCATTTCATTATTCTTCTATACAAGTTGATATTTTAAGAAGAACCACCTTGCATGTCATGTGTAGAAATAGATGCAATAAAAGAGATCAAAGATTGGTTTGCCTCGTCGGATGGCACCTTCCTTAGAATTTTCGACGGTTAGAATTTGTCACGTATTTTGCCAAGGTATGCCACTGACAAACTTGTCATGCAAGAAGCTTCATATCATTTCTCCACGGGGTTGTCAATAGCCTTGCACAGGAAGAAGAAAGCACCATGTCCAACTCTTCGTATTCAAGTTGTATTGTATGAGATCAATAATATCAATGTCACAGACACTAAAGGAAAGGTGATACAAAAGTTTTCATTTGGTATTATATACTTTAACCCGTACGATCCCCATGGTATTTGGAAAGACAATTGTGCGAGAATACATTATCAATGGATTAGCGAGACATTTCATTGGTAAGAGGAGAATCCATGGAAGAATTTCTGCAATACCTCCAGAGCCCACGCTATGGTCAGTATAACATGGAATTCACAAGACACCCCATAAAAGGAAGAAATTCCAGAAGCAGTTCTAGCATAAGGGAGAAAACCTATGCAGGATAAGGGAAAGAGAAAGGTTGCTCACAGTCCAGGTGACAAAGAAGCCACAATATGAAAGTGGATTGAGCTATTATGAAAGTGGCTTTAGAAATTGAGGAAAATAGGAAACAAAGGATGCAGAGAGAAAAACAAAGTAAGAGATAAGTGCAGCGGAGCATAATGGAGGAATAAAAAAAAAAGCAAGAACAAGAAGAGAAGCATAAGAAGGAATAAGATGAAAGGAAAGGAACAATAGCAGAAGAAACAAAGCAGAAGCAAGCTGGAGAGAAAGAAGAGAACCAACGAGCACTAGAGGAGGAGAGTGCACAAATGCAAGATCGGGAGCTTGCTTAGAAGATTGAAGAACTGATTAAGATTGTAGATTTGGAAGAGCATCCTGAGCCACTAAATTAGGATGTCACTTGATTTCTACTACACAATAGGTCATTGTTCAATTTTCAATCTCTGCCACCTCCAGCAACAAAGTTAGCTATATGTGAGGAATAAGAAGTTGTTTCTCTTGATGATGATATGATCATGGACACGTACAATATTTCGTAGGATGAGATTCATAGGAGGTTTGTACAAGCACATAAGAAACAATTTCTGGATGACCTCGCATTGTGTGCATTTTTTAGAGAAACGGTCCTAATTCCATTGTCGAAGCCAACTTGGCCTTTGCAGGTGTAGCAAGATCAAACACTTAGTATTTGACAACTGAGAATAAGAAATTGGCATAGAACTTACAGGCTTCCAGTAAATATGTAGAAAAACTTCATGCAACAGATCAAAACGTAGCTTACACACATATTTACTTAGAGGAGATGAGATCAATAATACCTGGTGAAGTATCAACACTTGGAGACTCCCATGTAGAACCGCTATGAGAAGCTTGTGACCGTACATAAGGAATTTTTCCACTTAATTGACTTGCAGTAGTAGAGAAAAGAATTTGTCAAAACTCTCAGGAATGTACAAGTTGTCATCATAGTCGTTCACGAATGGTCAATGCAATACAAAGGGGCACCACTTGACTTGGGAAAGAAAATTAAACCATTGGTAGAGAAGAAGAAATAAATATTTCAAATGTTGATTTAGATTAATACGCAACTTGCCTTGTTCATTGGTAGCATTCAGACCTCATATTTATAGTTATATAGTAATTTTGATTTCCTGTTGAACACATATAAGATCCCATCAATTGGCTCACTCACTGAAGTAAAATACAGGAACCAGTTCAGGTAGGAGATCAAAGAGTATTTGGAGCAACTTAGACATAATTCCACCAAGGAGGATTTCAAGCTAAACATGCATAACATGCAGAACTACATCGATGGTCCTATTAGAGTTAGAAAAATGTTGCTTCTACTGTATAAGGAAGTTTAAACTGGTTCCAAATCATTGTGCCCGGAAAATATGGAGGATAGAGTCTCCATCTAGCGAGACACCATCACGTATTTTGGGGATGTCATCGCATAGTACCAAGCTTGGAACCGATGTGTGACCAAGAAGCATCAAGTGGAAGTTGTTGAGCTAGAGTTTCCCCAAACTCAAGCATCATAGTGTTTTGTATTGTTAGGTTTTCAAGTTATCTCTACCCTATTTTGTCTTATATGGGTATGAGTGTAAAATTAAATATTATTTGTAATTAATTTGTAAAGTGGAATTCCAAGTGTGAATATTGGAATGTGAAGAGTCATGATGTAATGTAATGAGTCATTTTGTAAAGAAGTTTAAGAGTCATGAGGGGATTCCAAGAGTCACAAAGGGGATTGCGAAGAGTCACCCGCTTTTGTTATAAATATATCCTCTTAACTCATGTAATGGGATCTTGGGAGCCAATATTATGGCTAGACTTAGGCTTATAAAGGAGCTAGGGAGTTTTGTGAGAGCCTTTGCTTCTATGAAGCATAGAGAGAGTATACTTATTTGGAGGAGCATGTGATTTTGCCTTCATGATCCACTATTGGGGCTAGTGGTTTGTCAATGATATATGTATGATTGGAACTTTCACTTTTAATCAAGCATAGAGCTCACAGGCTTTCATACATATGTTGTGAATATAATAGGACTATTCTTGTTGTATTTTCAATGTATGTTATTTAACTTACAGTTATTCTTATGAACTATTTCATTTGAATTCGTACAGATCTTGGTGAATGTGTGTTGTTATATTATTTAATCATTGTTAACTTGTTAAATATTTTTCATATTTTCTTGTCATGTAATTTAAGATCGTGTGTTCCTTTAAAGATGCGTACTATTACAAGCTTCTAAGGGGCTCACTTATTCCCCTTCATGTGTTGGAACCTTCATTCATCAGATAAGACTTTCCACAAGATCACACACTTTCTCTCACCAAAGTCAGCATACATCACTTTATGCGTATTTGCAACAAAGGCATATCATTAACACCCACTACATCATAAATCGACCCATAGATCCGGATGGGACACCTACACAAAAAGGTGTGAGGTATAATTGGGAATTCATATGAGGGAGATCCCCTAAATGTTGGCGGGTCCAGCACCATTAACATTTTTGGTGCTAGAAGGGGGGCCATATGACAAGTTGAGCCCATGAAGTCTGTTTGAATTTTCACACGCATTTATGGCTTCCTCCCTAATCATAACCATGAAATGTTTTTCTAGATCCACAAATATCAAAAGTGTCGGCACAAATTATTGATGACTTGCCAAATATGAAATTCAATGGCAAGGGTGAAGAAACCTTATTTGATCACATCGCTCGTTTTCTTGATTTATGCATGAGACACAACATCCACTGCGATGATGGTGCTTGTAGGTTGTTCATTCTAACATTCGAACAGTACGTAATGAAATCATGTAATACATTGCTTTATGCCTCCATACACTCTTTTGAACATATTTCCATAGAACTGTTCCACACTTTTGATGTGCATGCTCATAATTTTGTGCTCAAGAAAATTATGCGATTGTGAAAAGAACCTGATGAATCTCTTGGGGATTTTCACGATCGTTTCATTGATATTTGATTTGAATTTTATGAAGATGAATTTTATTGTCCTTTCTTGTAATATAGATTCCAATTTCTTTTTCACATTTCAAATAATTTTCACGAACATCGATCTTTAGAAAGTCTCCCAACATACCTAATTCTTAGAGCTTCTAAATCTGTGATGGATGAATTTGTTGTTTCAAGTGACCCTTCGTACCCTTATCTTAAAAAAACTCCAGTTCCATAATTTGAGGTGGGAGAGATTGATAATTCATCCACTGATCTATCATCATCTTATCCCACCCCACATACTTATAACTTCAACGCAAGTTTGGACTGTGAATATGATGGTTGCGATGAAGTCTTATCTCCTTGTCCTCCATCCTTTGGTTCCTTTGATCCTCTAAATTGTGAGTTGTTGTTTTGACATGTTTTGAATCTTTCTTTTGATGTTAATGAGGATCAAGTTTTGGGTGGATTTAGTGTTGAGAAGCTAACTTGCAATATCATTTATGATGATTGTGTGTGGGAGTCCACATATGAAAAAGTATGTGCGATGAAGGATGATTTTCTTCGTTTTGCACCTCTCCCTCATTTTTATGACATTTTCCCCGATTCTGTCATTCCTATTGAATATAGTGAAGAATTAGTTTCTGATGACATTACCACTTCCGATAATTCTAAAAACGCGCGGAATCTCAGTTTTTCACCTGAATACGGAGAGGAAAAGTTTTCTCTTCTTAGTCTTCCCAATCTCTCATCTCATCATTCTAAAAATAAATAGGGTGAAATTTATTATTTTCAATCTTCCCCTATTTATGATTCTTTAGATCATGAGGATGCCAAAGTATTCAATTTTGAAATTTCTAATCATGGATGTTGTGATTTTTCATTGATTCCTATTGGTCACTATTTTGATATTTCCACTTCTGACTTTTCCAAGCCATTGATATTCGATGATCCATATTCTGATGAGTTGGAACTTCTGCAAGATTTCGAGGCACTTCAGCCCGATATTATGCTTATGCTAGGTTCTCGTAGTCTTGAGGCCAATTTCACCCCCAATCAAAACAACGTTAAATATTGCAAGGCTCCTCATTACTATCTTGTGCACATTGAAAATCAATCTATTTCACATTTTTTGCATCCTCCATCTCTATTGCAAGATCCTATCACTCATTCATTGAAGGATTCATACCTGGAGAGAATTGTTGCAAAGAAAAAAATTTCTTCTTTTTTTATTTTCACCCATTTTCATAGTTCAAAAGTTTGTTCTTGAATGTCATTTTGTCGTAGTGTGTCTAAACACCACAATGCATCTGCAAAATGTCTTATGGGTGTATTTCTTTCATACTTTTATGCGTGCACTTTCAAAATTCAAACATTTTGTTTTGTATTTTATTATCTTTTATTTTTATGTTTATGTTTGAATATATTTTTTGCATGAATTCCCTCGCTTATAGAGGCCAACTAATGTGATGGTGGCTACACTGGAAATATCATTTCATGTGAGTCTGGACTATCCTCTAATTAGGATAGGAGTAGGATGAATTGTTTTATTTTCTTAGTTGTTTGTTGCTTTATTTGATTTGATTTGGTTTGATTTACTTTCTACACTTCTCCTTTTCTTTTATAGGTTTTATTTTGAGTCATAGGATAGTTTCCGCATGAGACCATGTTTTTCTTCTACAACAAGCATGTCAAAGTCTAAAAGGAAGTTGTACTACTATGAATGCTTGGTTATCTATTTATTCCCTCTCTTTGCTTGAATATTTCATTATTTTATTTGATGATACTCTCATGGAAAGTATGTTCCTTCCAGAGAAAATCGCAGTGTAACCATGATGCTTGAATATTTAACTAGTACTACCTACTCTAATCAGTATTTTATATATTCGGTTAGTCCTTTTCAAATAATTTGAGTAGAGTAAGGAGGGGAGGAAAACCTTTAAAAGTATGTCAAAGGTGCACGTAAATATCCTTCTCTAAAGGATCAACCTCTTCCTCTCTCAATAAGTTGGGATCCCTCTTCCTCCCCATGAAATAAATAAGTGCCTATGCACAGTTCTATGAACAAAAAACGAAAAAAATGAAAAAAATAAAATAAAGTGTGAAAGAAGAGAAAGGATTCCTGTGTAGGGAGGTGAAGCAAGAAAAAATCTATTGGGGTACTATTCAGGCTTGCTGGTAGCAGAGAAATGTTTGTGTTCTTGAAGTGACTCCATTAGGGTACTTAACAGGTCTGATGGCATTGGAGAAACAATAGAGATGAAAACTAGGCCTCCGAAAATTTCATTTACATATGCATCTAGATACTCCTCTTCCCCAATTGAAACAAATTAGTTTTACTTTTCTTGGTTAGTGTGCTCTCAATAGAGAGAATGGTCAGAACTATCAATTTAACTCAAGTTAAGTGAATAAGCTACAATAATAAACGAACTAAACAATACTTATTGAAGGTTTAGAACTATTTTTCATGAGACAAGACCCATACAAAGAGATGGAGTGGGTTGCAAAGTATTCTAGTGGCTACAACCACCATCCAAAATTTTTCCTCTTATTTTATTTTTGAGCCTTCCTTCCTATCCACAAAAGCTTATCTTGTATTGGCGTCAAATATTCATGATTTTATCAAGACTTATTCTTTTCATCTATGATTGTGTTTTCTTCTTTTCAAACTTAGCTAATTTTTTTAAATAACAATCTAACCTCCTCACTTAACCTTGAAATAGTTATGGGCTTGCCTTCTAAAACTATGCAATCCATGAGGGCAAGTCAACCCTAATGATTCGAGTTGTGCAATATGGACTGGTAGTTCTACCTTGAGCTCAGAAACTGCTTAGTCATGGAATGCAACCCACGATTGAACCCAGAAATTGACCAATCCATCCCTTGAGCCCAAAAACTGTGAAATGCACTAAGCCGGAAAGCTACTAAGTTCCCCAGAATTTAGCAATATTTCCCAGTGGTGTGCATGACAAGCTTCCCAAAAAAATAAGAAGAGAAAAATCTAAAAAAGTGAAAAATAATACTTAGAAAATAGGGATTAATTATTAGTTTCCCAAAGGTGGCATAGTTTTTATTTTTAGAAATTTCTGCCAAACGTCGCTTTTTCCATGATTTTAGGCATATGCATGATAAACCTTAATTCAATCAAATATATTTAATTTATTCCCATATAAATGATTTGTACATTTGATATTGTATCTTTCATTCCCAAGGAGATAAACAAAGCTTTGGTGGAGTTGTCTTCATTTTTCCAAGTGAGTTTTGCTTTTGTCGTCTGTTGTCTTTTTTTCTATCGCTTTTTGTTATTTCACTTCCTTGAGATTTTTTTTTTATTATTTCTCTTCATGGTTTCTAGCTTCTTAAATTATATTAGCATGCAGAAGTTTTGTTTCAATTTTTCATTTTCCTTTCACAAGTGTCGCATCGGTTTTCTTGTTTTTTCACCGATGGTCATTTTTTCGATGACTCTCCTCACATATTTATTTTTCCTTTTGTTTGTTGAGTTTATTCACTTAATTCACATTGATCCATCCATAATTAGTTAGATATAAAATAAAATTAACATTTTCACTTAGATCTAATTTCTTCCCACACTTTCACTGGGCAAATATACACATTCCTTTGGAAAATTTTCACCTTGCCCAGCTGGGCGTTGCTATGTATGAGGCTGAACCTTAGAGTTTGGCCTCTAGGATTGCACAATGCATAGTAAATGATATCTCAAATATGCATTTTGCAGTTCTAGGTCTGAGTCTTCCACCTTGGCCACTGAGACTACACAATATGTAGTCTCTCCCAGTCACTGCCCAAGTTGAAATTCGCCTTGCACAGTCTCAAGCCTCATGATGCACCCTTAGATACTAGGGTATGCAATGTGTAGTTCTTGTAGCAGGTCTCCGTAACTTTTTCATGAAAAATGTGCAATCCATTTTACTATTTGTTCGGTTTGCTGCCTAATATTTCTTTGAAGGTATATTTGCAGAGCTAATATTTGCTTACCATAAGTGTATTTTCTATCCCACAAGTACGATCGTTGTCAAGAAATTCTCTCCATCAGTCATTGTTACCATGGAACCCAAGAGAGCTTCTTTAAAAGATACCATTGAAATTTGTACTGGGGAAGCAGTTGAGAAAGCGCCATTAAACTTCCTACTACATGTCGACACTCAAATGTTTGTGGAAAAGGAGTCAGAGTTAACATGGCAGAAATTTAATGAAGCTTTTTCAGCAAATAGGTTCAAGGAACATCTATAGGATCGACATGTATATTTTAGTGTTTGTCAATTGAAATTTCAGAGGATTGCATTTATATGTCCAACCTTCCCATGTGCATATGTCATCAGCTCGATTGTTTCACATATTGATTTGAAAACCATGACCTTGAACAGTGCCAACAGATAGAATCTTGCTACTTTTCTGGTAGAATATTATCAACTTATGTATCATTTTCCTGAGCCAGTAATACTCATAGACTCATATCTCTATGCCACCAATAGCTGTGTGAGAACAAGAGATATTTTTAAAGGTTGGGTGAAAGAGCCATCAATTTTTTGACAAAAACTTACCCATTCATACAAGAAAAAGAATCTCAGGAGGGCCTACTGGCTCTTATTTATCTTATAGTACAGAATCTATGGCTGGTGGATGACAAGTACCTTTCTTGAAGCGTGTGCTATATTATTGAACCAGGTTGTGAATGAGGGGAAGAATTTCAGTTGGTCAGATTTGTTGGCTCGAAAGTTGAGAGCCCATGTAGCACATGCTTGGAATCCTCCCAAATGTGGGAAAGTAAGATTCTCTATGTATGCATATTTACTGGATGCCATATGTGCACATAATGCATTTCTTGGCATGTACTAGACTTTGACACCATGATACCCAACCATGTATTTATATTCCAAAGAGCTCTCAAATTGCATCCATCGAAGAGTAATGGAGAAGCTAACTGATCATTTAATTATTCTACTATACAAGATTATCTTTGAGGAAGAACCACCTTGCGTGTCAAGTGGAAAAATTCAGGAAATATCAAATATCGGGGATTGGTTTTCCTCACCGAATGGAAGATCCCTTAAAATGTTCAGCAATCAAAACTCAATGTATCATTTGCTAATGTATTCCACCGACAAACTTGTCATGCAAGAAGTTTCATAGAATCACTCCACATGGTTGTCAACAACCTTGCACAAGAACAAGAAAGCACCTTGTCCAACTCTTCCTATGCATGTTGTATTCTATGAGATCAAGAATCTAAAAATCACAGACATCAAACGAAAGGAAATAGATAATTTTGCATTTGGTATTCATTACTTTAACCCATATGATCCCCATGGTATTTGCAAAGACCAATGTGCAATAATACATTATTAGTAGCCCAACGAGACGTTTTATTAGCCGGAGGAGGATCCATGGAAGAATTGTTGCAATGCCTCCATACCTCGCGAGTCGGTCATTATAGTAGCGACCTCATAGGTCACCCCGCAGAAGGCAAAAACTCCATAAGTAGTGCCAATAGAAGGGAGAAACCCCGTGTAAGATAAGTAAAGGAGAAAGGTTTCTCACAGTTAGCAAATTATGAAATCGAATTTAGAAATTGATGCAAAGAGGAAACAAATGATGCTGAGAGAAAAAAATAGGAAGAGATAAGAGCAACGGAGGAGAATGGAGTAAGAAAATCAGAAGAAGGAAAAAGAATAAAATCATAAGTAGAGCGAAGAATAAATTCAAGGTAAAATAGTAGAAGAAAAAATGCAGACACAAGCTTAAGATCAAGAAAAAAATCAGAAAGCAACAGAGGAGGATAGCAGAAAGATGCAGGATCAACAACTTTCTCAGAAGATTGAAGAACTGATTGAGATTGTAAACATGGAGGAGGCCCTGGAGCCATAAAATCAGGATATCAACCTAATGTTGAGTGCACAACAAGTCATCATTCAGTATCGTACACGGATGTACTTCTCCCACAATGTTGTGATGATTTTTTCAGTTGCTTGAGGTCGTCCTTTACATTTTTATGCCACAGAGGAAATATATATCTATTAAAATTTGATTGAAGCATTCACAAAAGTCACTCACAAGGTCACAATATGAGAAGCATGTTATTGATGACTACATATGGCGTATTTTGGTAAATAGAAATATTGAATTCAGATGATTCTTATGTTGGAATATGTAATTCCCACTTGTCTACTGTGTTGACTCTCTATGTAAGGAGTTTGTTCCTATATCATAAGATTTCGATAAATATATATATTCCTAGTTTGGTGTGTGGTTGAGATATTCTCTCAACCACCTTATTGTGTGTCCAAGGTATTTTTCCTATCCTGAGACTATATTTCATATATATATATATATATATATATATGCAATCCTTTTAATTAATATAATATAGTGTACATATTGATATTTATCTTGGTATTAGAGCCCATATGGGCCTGGACCTCGACTGCTCCTGGGCTGAGGGAAATAAGAGAAATTATATTATTTTTTTGTTTTTTTATTGTCCATTTTATGTTTGGGCGGAGTTGTATTGGAGCACACAGTGACAGCGTGTGCTACTTGGAGAGTGTAGCGACATGGAGGCACAATGGCTATGTGTGCTGGGTGAGCCTGTTGGTGTAGCTCTTATTAGAGAATTGCGATACGGTCCCGCATGGATTTTCTGCACGGTCGGGGTATTGAGGCAGATCGGATCATATCTCACCTATTTTAATCGAAGGGCATCATGATTGTGTTCTCCGACACAACAAAAACATGGACTATGGATCGTCAGGGAGAAGAACTCACCTGTGGGAGTTTATCGTTGAGAATTTTATGGCCTTGACAGCGAATTTGTATGTTACCGCTAGAAAAGAGGCATCCATGTGAACATAGCAAGGGATGAGCTACAATCTTGGCGGCAATGGTTGTTGTTTGGTGCATGAAAATTGGAAGTCTTATATTTTTACTAAAGCTCTGGTGAAGCATGGTGGTTTCTGGTGTATCTGAGTTGCAGATCCAAGTGTGTGGAGGAGTTGTGTGAGGAGGAACAAGCGTGAAGAGGGTTGTGGATTGCTTGCAGAGTGGATTGTGTGCCGATGGTGGAGAATGCAGATTGTCAAAAAATAATTGTGAGAGAGTAGCGGAATTAGCCGTTGAATCGATGGTGAATCGAAGAGAGAAATTATTTCGTTTGTTTGTCCATCGATCTAGGTTATGGGTGTGTTTTCCAGTAGAGGTTGTGTGAAAAGCGAGTCATTGCAGAGATAGAGGGTCACCGATATGCATTTTTTTTTTTGCGGATCTATGAATGAAGTTGGTTTGCAGATCTGATAGAGGCCAAGATCTATGATCCAGATCTAGAGGATCATAGATCTAGAGGATCATAGATCAAGATCGGGCCTGAGCTAGAGGAGGCTCGATTTAAACATAGCTTGATATTACGTTTCTAGCAACGAATTGTATCTTAACATGAAGAACCAACCAAGTTCCGTGAGAGTTTTTTTGTCGATTGGTTTCTGTCGCTGGTTTCATTGGGGGCTCCATCTAGGAGATGTGGTGGTGAGTTAATGCGCAGAAGAGGAGATACACCTACTATTATCTTTGTTTGGTTAGGTCTTCTTGCCATTACCATATCACTTCTATGGGTTGTTATAAATCCTCCATCAAGTAGTTCAGGAATTGGTGGAGGCTTTGAATTTCCATAAAGGCTTTCAAAATTTCATATGACAGAAAAGTGAGTAGCGTCAGAAGATCCATTATCCTTGGGTGCATTATTTGCCTTATATTTCGACTCTTCTCTGGCATTGGGCAAACCCACATCTGAAGACTATTGGAAGTGAGTTTGTATGAGCCCAGGTGGCTGAGTTGAGTACGAATATCAGGTCATTGACAAGTGTGGATCATTGGAGGACCATATCACTATGTGGACAGCGATTTTCGCTAATATATATTTTTTGAAGACTAAGATGTTGGAATTTCTGATAATTCCAGAAAAATATGGAGAGAATAATACTCCCCTTCTAACACAGAGAATAAATGACAGAGATTTACAAAATAAAACTTTTCTTTATATTTCATTAACAGAACTAAAAACTATTACAAAATGTCTTCCTCAGTGGAGGGATTCACAAGATCAAGACTGCTATAGATGCAGTGCTCTAAAAAAAAACTTCTCTCTGTCTCTCAAAACAAAATAAAACACTCTATTTCAAATAACGAACTGTTGTGCAAAAAAAAACTATTCTATGTGAAAAACGAAAATTATTACATTACATTACCTCGCGAGCTTTTTGAATTTTATATGCCGTGCATATTAAATAAAATTAAAACAAAAACTGTAAGTGCATTGGGTTTGGTCTTAAACAAAAAACAACCGATCAATCAAAAGCTCTGATCTCCGATTGAGAGTCGGACGCGATAAGCCAATATGAAATCCGCTACATAACCCCATCGGGTCCGGACTTCAACACATAACTCGTGACCCTTTTAAAATTCCGATTTTGATTGTTATCTGGACTTGATGACCAAACTTAAATCCGCTGCATAATTCCATCGAGTCTGGGCTTTAAACAATAACATACAACCATGCAAAAACTTCCGATTTTGATAATGCGATCGGGCGCAAAACAAAAGGGTCCCGATTCAATACATGCAATTGTATAAAAACATGTCACGCGGTCTGTGGGACCAACGGACCTCGGCTTATGGTGGAGGGTGATTGTAATGGCTGTGGTATCATATGTGAACGTTTCGCTTGCGAAACTCACCACATCAACAAGACACTTTGAACTTTGAAACATATCTGCTGCGATTTGCGATTGCGATTGTGATCGCATCGCATCGTGATTATTTACATCAACAAGACACTACAAGTTAAATTTGCGATTGTGATTAGCGCTTAAGTGGTGGGGACCACTTGTCGTGCCGTTTCAAAAACTTAAAGCCTTTCGCCGTTTAAAAATTTTTCTTAATTTTTGGTTGTTGAGGGCTTAAAATCCTGAAAGGACTATTTTTAAATAAACTCTATTCTTCCATGCTTTGGAACCACGAAAGTCTTCGTTCCTCTGCAAAAATGGCTACGCCCATAACAAAATTAATTCTCCTCTGCAATAGTGGCTTCGGCCCATCAACATTGATTTCATCCTTACGATTTTCCCATTCTTCTTTGAATGCACGGTGCATTGCACGTAAGCTCCTCTGTTGCTACTGCCTCTGTACTTTGTTTCTTGCTACTCTTAAGGCACGCAGATGACTTTAATATTTCAACACTCCCCCTTAAATTCAGCTACTGGGTTATTTGTCATACCCAAGCATTTTCTTAAAAATTCAAAGGTCTTCTGCCCCAATGGATTTGTTAAAATATCTGCATATTTCTCCTCTGTTCTACAATGCTATAAAACAATTTCTCCATTTGTCACTAGTTATCTGATGTAGTGATACTTGGCATCAATGTGTTTCGTTCTCTTTTGAAACATTGAATTCTTTGACAATGTTATAACTGAGCTATTGTCACAATAAGTTACTATCCCTTTTACTTGCTCTTGGCATAAACTTCTCAACATTCTTCTCATCCAAATTGCTTGACACACTGTTGCTGTAGCTGCCACATACTCTGCCTCTGCTGTAGATAACGCTACAATCGGTTGTTTCTTAGAAGCCCATGAAATGGCTCCTGAACCCATATGAAAAACATAGCCGGAAGTGCTCTTCCGATCATCTACACTTCCAACCCAATCATTGTCAGTGTATCCAACTAACTCTGAATTTTCTGAAGCATTATATAAAATACCAAATATTTTAGTTCCTTTAACATACCTCAGAATCCTTTTCGCTGCCTACCAATGTGCTTCTTTTGGCCTTTCCATAAACCTGGAGATCAAACTAACAACATGCATAATATCCGACCTAGTTGCAGCCAAATACATGAGGCTGCCAACTATGCTTTTATACAAACTTGGATCAAAATCCTTGCCGCTGTCATTTTTACTCAACTTCAATCCCATTAATGTGGGAGTAATTGCAGCTTTGCACTCCTGCATATTAAATCTTTCCAAAATTTGACTCACATATTTTTCTTGAGATATAAAAATCCCTTTTTCACTTTGCTCTACTTATATTCCTAAGAAGCATCTCAACAAGCCCATGTCAATCATTTCAAATTCCTCTTTCATGACTGTTTTAAAATTTTCAACAAGATAATCATCATTACCAGTAAATATTAGATCATCAACATATAACACAACAATAAGCATTTTACCATCCTTTTCTTTGATGTACAATGTGGGTTCTCCATCACATTTCTCAAACCCATTTTCCAGTAGATAGGAGTTTATCCTACTGTACCATGCTCTCGGTGCTTGTTTCAGCCCATAAAGAGCTTTCTTCAATCTGCAGAATTTATGCTCTTGGCCTTTCTTCTCATAGCCCAGAGGTTGTTCCACATATACCTCTTCCACTAAAACTCCATTTAAAAATGTGGATTTTACATCCATCTGATATACTTTCCATTTTTTTTGTGCTGCTATTGACAACACTACTCTAACTATCTCCATTCTTGCAACTAGTGCAAAATTTTCCTCATAGTCTCTTCCATGCTGCTGCTTATATCCCTTGACAACAAGTCTGCCCTTGTGTCTTTCTATCTTTCCTTCAACATTTCTCTTGGTCTTATAAACCCATTTAACTCCAATGACTTATTTACCTTCTGGGAGATCAACCAACTCCCATGTTTTGTTCTTCTCTATGGCATTAATTTCATCATCCATAGCTTCTATCCGTTTTCTATCTTTAATAGCATCTTCAAAATGAATAGGATCATCAACTTTACAGTACAAAGCAAATAAGGAATTCATACCTTCATTTGCCGCTTCCTGCTCATAAATCTCATTAATACTTTTGAACTTTTTTCCTCTTTCACTTGGTGTAGTCATGCTTGAAGAAGCACTTGAACCTGCTCCATGTGGTGTGCTTGGTGATGCACTCCCGTTTCTTCTCAAGGTGTTCTTGCTGCTTCTTGAGGTGTCCCTTGCTGTCCTTGTGTTGGTGGAGGTTGTGCTACCGAGGAGTTGTTAATTTCAACCACATCTTCCTCATCTTCATCATGAGATAAACAACTTTTAACATTAACTGTTTTCTCAATGCTTCCATCCCATGCTTCCTCTTCAATGAACTGCACATCTCTACTTATCACAAACTTCTTTGTGGATGGGTTATACAATCTGTATCCTTTGGAATCTTCACAGTATCCAAGCAAAATACACTTCTCCCCCTTACTATCCAACTTCTTTCCCAACTTATCTGGAATGTGTGCATAAGCCACACATCCAAAAAATCTCACGTGGGTGACTCCCTGTTTTCTGCCACTCCACGCTTCTTCTGGAACTTTGTTCATCACAGCTTTTGTAGGGCATCTGTTTAAAATATACAAAGCACAATTTTTTGCTTTTGCCCCGTACTCATTCGGCAAGTGTTTTTTCTTCAGCATACTTGTCACCATTTCCATTATGGTTCGATTCTTCCTTTCAGTAACTCCATTTTGTTGCGGTGTGTACCTTGTGGTAAACTGCCTGTGTATGCCATTCTCTATGCAGAAATGCAGAAATTCCTTTGAGATATATTCTTCTCCTCTATCAGTTCTGAGAACTTTGATATACAACCCGCTTTGTTTCTCTACAAGAGCTTTAAAATGGAAAAATTTCTGAAAGACTTCACTCTTATATTTTAAGAAATAAACCCACAATTTTCTTGTGAAATCATCTATGAAGGTCGGCATGTAATTGCTGCCTGAGACTGATGATGTTTGCATCGGCCCACATAAATCTGAGTGAATGATCTCTAAGGGTGCTTTCTCCCTTATGCTTTTCCCTGATGGAAAATTTTCTCTGTGTTTCTTTCCCAAGATGCAACCTTCACATAGGCTGTCAAGCTTCTCAATCAATGGTAAACCTCTTACCATTCCTTTTCTGTGCAATAAATTTAATCCTCTGAAATTGAGATGTCCAAATCTTAGGTGCCATAACCAGTTTTTATCTTTCTCTTCCTTCTGAAAAACTTCTTGCGTTACAGCTGCTACACTTTTCCATTTTCCTCTCAAGTCAGTGTTGAGCTTGAGCAGAAACATTCTATTGTTGATCATTTGTATTTTAGCAATGATTTTCTTGCTTGGAGGTATATCCTTTATTATGCACACATCATCCTTGAAAATTACATTGTAACCTTTGTTTATGAGCTGCCCAATGCTCAAAAGATTACACTTCAAACCAGGAACATAATACACATCTGGAACAATTTTTTGTTCACCATTTCTTGCTCCAATACTAACTCTGCCCTTTCCTTTTACAGAGATTTTAGTATCAGTCCCTGTGGTTACTTCTGATTTAACCTTTTCATCTACATTGGCAAACATTGCTCTGTTTCCAGTCATGTGATTACTACATCCTGAATCTAAGAGCCAAACATCATCTTCTCTATCTTGTGCTACATTACATGTTAACATCACATTACTTGGGTTCTTTTCTTCTTTTTCTACATTAGCATTCTGCTTATTTTTCATGTCATTTTTCTCCTTTCTACATTCATTGGCATAGTGCCCATATTTCTTGCAATAATGACATTGGACATTGGATTTGTCATACATTTTTCCATGCACATGTTGGTGTCCACCTTGCTGGCTGTTGCAATGACCGTGGCTCTGATTTCGACTGTTGCATCTTCCATGTGAATGTGAAGGGCTATCCCTTCCACCTCCGTTTTGGCTTCTGCCTCTTCCTCTTCCTCTACCTTGACCTCATCCTCTTACTGAAGGCATATGGGTCTTGAAGGCGTGCTCTAAAGATGGATTCACTGTTCTTTTCAATCTCTGTTCATGGGTCATCAATGAAGCATGAAGTTCATCCACTGTGAACTTTGAGAGATCCTTGGTGTCTTCTATGGTGGTAACTATAACATCAAACCTTGAGGGTAAGTTCCTCAAAAGTTTCTCCACAATCCTCTTGTCTTCAAGAGTTTCTCCATGGGACCTTATCTGATTTACAATCCCAATATCATGTGTAAAAAATGAGTCTATACTATCTGACTCTTTCATGCAGAGAGTTTCAAAATCTCTCTTCAACAACTGTAGTTTTGTTGTCTTCACTTTCTCCATACCTTGGTATGCTATTTTGAGAGTATCCCATGTATCCTTGGATCTCTTAGCCGCTGTTATCCTTGGAAACACACTCTCATTTACTGCTTGATACAAATAATAGAGGGCTTTAGAGTATTTCTTTCTATTCCTCTTTAATATATCCTTCTCTGCTTGAGTTAAGGCATTAAAAGCCTGCTCATCAACTGGTTCATCAAAACCATCTTCTACAAATTCCCATAAGTCTTGTGAGACAAACAGGGCTCTCATTGTAATGGCCCAATAATCATAGTTCTTCCCATTAAACTGGGGAATCTGAGAATTTCCAATACTCATACCAGTGCTTGGTCTAGCCATTGCTTTTAAACTGAACTCTGAACTTGAACAAACTGTCTTTCCTTTTCTGAAAGAACAAAATATTTCAAACAAAAAAGAACAACTCTGTTTTCTTTCAGAAATACCTGAAATTTATCTTCTGTTGAGCTTTCACGCTGCTGGAGAAAAGCTACAACAAGTCTTCTTCTTCTTTCATCTTCTTTGACCTTCAAAGAGCCTGAACTAGCTCTGATACCATGTTGGAATTTCTGATAATTCTAGAACAATATGGAGAGAATAATACTCCCCTTCTAACACAGAGAATAAATGATAGAGATTTACAGAATAAAACTTTTCTTTCTATTTCATTAACAGAACTAAAAACTATTACAAAATGTCTTCCTCAGTGGAGGGATTCACAAAATATGATCAAGACTGCTACAGACGCATTGCTGTAAAAAAAAACTTCTCTCTGTCTCTCAAAACAAAATAAAACATTGTGTTTCAAATAACGCACTGTTGTGCAAAAAAAACTATTCTGTGTGAAAAATGAAAATTATTACATTACCTCACGGGCTTTTTGACTTTTATATGCCGTGCATATTAAATAAAATTAAAACAAAAACTATAACTGCATCAGGTCTGGTCTTAAACAAAAAACAACCTATCAATCAAAAGCTCTGATCTCTGATTGAGAGTCGGACGTGATAAGCCAATATGAAATCCGCTGCATAACCCCATTAGGTCTGGACTTCAACACATAACTCGCGACCCTTTTAAAATTCCGATTGCGATTGTTATCTGGACGCAATGACCAAACTTAAATCCGCTGCATAAGTCCATCGGGTCCAGGCTTTAAACAATAACACACGACCATCCAAAAACTTCCGATTGCAATAATGCGATCGGGCCCAAAACAAAAGGGTCCCGATTCAATACTTGCGATTGTATAATAACATGCCGCATGGTTTGTGGGACCAGAGGACCTCGGCTTACGGTGGAGGGCGATTTTAATGGCTGCGGTATCATATGTGAACATTCCGCTTGCGGAACTCATCACATCAACAAGACACTTTGAACTTTGAAACATATCTGCTACGATTTGCGATTGCGATTGTGATTGCATCGCATCGTGATTCTTTACATCAACAAGACACTACAAGTTAAACTTGCGATTGCGATTAGCGCTTAAGTGGTGGGGACCACTTGTCGTGCCTTTTCAAAAACTTAAAGTCTTTCGCCGTTTAAACAAGTTTCTTCATTTTTGGTTGTTGAGGGCTTAAAATCCCGAAAGGACTGTTTTTAAATAAACTTCGTTCTTATGTGCTTTGGAACCACGAAATTCTTCATTCCTCTACAAAAATGGCTACGCCCATAACAAAATTAATTCTCCTCTGCAATAGTGGCTGCGGCCCATCAACATTGATTTCATCCTTACGATTTTCCCATTCTTCTTTGAATGCGCAGTGCATTGCACACAAGCTCCTCTGCTGCTGCTGTCTTTGTACTTTGTTTCTTCCTGCTCTCAAGGCACGCATATGACTTTAATATTTCAACATAAGAGGACTCGAGGGGGATCTACGCATTCACGCAGGTGTATGTTTCATTTTTAACAAGTTGATCTCATAAGTAATGTTGGGAAGTGGCACTGAATATGTGCAAAGCAACGAAATGGTGAAGCATTGATCTGAGAGCCATCTTAGAGCCTATCTTTTGGGATCTATTAGGATCTGTGCAACAACATTGTGAAGTGCCATTACCATCTTTAGATTTCTTAGTTTCACTGCAATTAGGCAGATAAACTAGATATATTTATGTTTGTGCTCTAATACATGATGAATGAACCAGGGATTGAAAAAAAAGAAGATGCATGTGGCAATTGGGAAATTTTGTTTGACAGAAAAAGGTTAGATTATGCCGATGCAGAATGGAGAGAGGTGTCACATGATTTTTTTCATGACTTGGTTGGAGATTACCTCTAGTGGTGATCGAGACTCAAACATGGAGGATGCCAACTTGTCATAGATATTTTGAGCAATGGGTTTAGAGTTGTAATCATGTTGATCGATTTGTTGTCAATGGTTTATCTTCCCGTGACTTGTTGTTTCCATAGCTAGGGGTATTCTATTGGAGAAAGTTTCAGAAAATGTAAATATGAGAATTTCATTTACTGTGTTCATGATGATGCCTCACTATGCATATGGAAGAGACAAGAATGGAAGCAGATTTATGTATTTTTTAGTTAATGGATCTCAGTGCTCCCCTACATGATGTCATGTTGCCATTGTTTAAAATTTCTTTCAAACTTGTCATGCGAGTAATGTAAATCTGGTTAAAAGAATTGATTTATTTATTGTGACATTTATTTTGGCCAACTATTGTCCCGATTTTGAGTCTCTGTTGGAATTGGCCATTCAAACAATAGACAAATTTATTTGTAGGAATTATTTACTACCACATATGATCAAGACATCACAGTGAAAATCGCATCAAAGGATAGTGGTTGGAGTTACATCAAATATCTGATGATGATCGAGTTTGTGTGTGCTTAGTGTGATCAGGGAAGTAGATTGTGATGGAAATGAGCAAGTTGAAATAAAGTGCCTGAAGTGTCTTTTCTTGTGTAGCAAGCAGATAGAAATTCGGTTGTTTGTTTAAAAGCTCTTAAGTGATCGCAGATATGCATGTTCAATTGTGAGAAGATTAGCCCGACAGTGGGTCTTCTCAGTTGCATCTTGTTAGTGAGAATGAGGAGACATGCTTGGAATCAGTTACCCAATGTTGATATTGTGAATAGGGGAAGTGGCTTTACGTTGCAATGCCAGGGATTTGGATGCTGAAACGAGAACTTTGTGTGTAAAATCATCGAATTTTATGCATGTTGATTGTGAATTTGTGGGTGACGTAGGATCAGACCATGGAGTCCTGGATTCTCGTTTTAAGAGGGACAATGTTTTATTATTTCTCTTCATGTGGCTATGATTGCATACGTCTAGATCATATATGCTGGATTGCACTGCATTGAGACCAGTTCAAAAGTCATCGATCAGTTTCTTTATTAGTTGACCCATCTAAGGTATCGTTGGAGAAGAGTGGTTTCCATTATGTTTGGGAAATATTCATCTTTGGGAAGAGATATAAAAATTTGATGTTCTTTTTAATTGGAAAATATTATGTTTTTATTTTTTGGAATCATGTTTAAAATTACTGAGCCTTATTGAGCCTAGCTAACTCAATGCAGGTAAAATTTCTTTGTTATAGTTTGAGAATCTAACAAATGACATGTTAAGCATGGAGTTCCAAGACTTAATTGAAAAAGACAAATATGCCCAAGATGTGAACAATGAAAATATGAGGTGAAGGAGCAACAACATTGATTATGATGGAAAATCAAGTTGTGTGAGTTTTTTGTGAGTTTCCTGGAATAGACTCTTGATGATGAGTCACACAGTTGAATGGTAAGCAAGTATAGGATGGTTTTGTAGTGGTATTTGTATGTACCTGGTAACTCCAAGAGTTGGAGTGTGTAACGTTAGCCTTGAAAAGGCATATCTATTCCCGTGAAGTTTTTGGTTAGCTAAAAACCACTTTGTAATTATAGGTTTGTGGTTAGCCGGAAACCACTTTTCTCACTTTGAGGTGATGGTTTGTGGTGAGCCAAAAACCACATGCGAGTCGTAGTTGCTACAAAGCCTTCATGGCTACAGTGCCCCGTGTGCAAAAAGGAAACTTTGTGATCACAACATAGTAGGTGGTCTGCAGAAACACCTTACTCACAGAAGAAAGCTAGATTCTCACAGGTCTCAGTTTATTGAGCACATTTCGGGGGGCATTTGCAAATATAGATACATGTATGTAGTGATAATGGTTTAGAGAACCATGTATGTGAAGGACATCCTATGAGAGTAGAGGTTGCAGCGGTTGGTACGAATTCATTCCGGTGGATGGTTGCTCCTTTATATGGACATCGGCTTATCCTTTTGTTGGTTCTGCACATGGGATTTTATCGTTTTTTGTGGATCTGAGTCATAGACACATCTTTTGTTATGATTAACCACAACTATATTTTTTGAATCGCTATATTGACAAGTAGTCATTAAGGGGGTGTGTTGGAATATGTAATTCCTACTTGTCTATAGTGTTGACTCTCTATGTAATGAGTTCTTTCATATATCAGAGCAGGTAGCTAAAATAAATATTCCTAGTTTGGTGTGCGGTTGAGATATTCTCTCAACCACCTTATTGTGTGTCCAAGATAGTTTTCCTATCTTGAGACTATATTTCATGTATATATAAGTAATCCTTTTTATTAATATAATATATTGTACATATTGATATTTTATCTTCTTATGGAGAGATTCCATGAATGATTTACCATTGAGAACATAAGTGGTAGCATAAGGGGCCTAAGCACTGCTACTGGAGTGTGATGTTATTAGTTTTCAAATTATTTGTAAAATTAAACTGTGGATTTATATAAGAAAAATATCAATAAAACAAAAGGCATTTTCTACTTTCAAAAAAGAGAATTTTAGTGGAATGAGTTGATACACATTACTGTTAGATTTAATAAAAAATTAAATTCACACTGGTTTCTTAGACAATGAAATTTGGGCTCATTTTATGGGAAAACATAAAGGAGTTTGAAAAATCAGAGACATGGGTTTTATGCAGAAGGGAATCAATTTCATCTCTCGGGAGATTTGTTTCAAAATTGTCAATTAGTTGGGAGAGCTCATCGGTTTTGTAAGGCGTATCTACACATATTTTATGTACAGTTGAATTGATAAAGCGTCCTATCAGTGCAAAGGCCAGGTTGTAGCTCCTAGTGAATAAAATTTAAATATGGTGAAAAAATATTAAATTTGATTTTGTGCTTTCCCTACGTAAACAAATGGGATTTATTTTGAAATAATCAGTTGCTCACAAGTGTTAGTATCTACATTTGTGTTGAGTTCTTTATTTAAATCTCATCTACACACCTTATATTTTGGAGAAAGGTCTTTTTATATGTCATGGAAATACCTGCTTCAACAATGCCCTTTCCATAAAAATGATATCTTTATTTAAGAGCTCTTAGTGCTCCAATAATAGTGGTTTCACTTAATTTTGCAAAAATTATTTGAAGACTCCTTTATATACCTTAAAGAGCTAGCAATCAACATACTGAATGCACTACTATTTACTATTTGCATATTCATGCTTTGTTTTGATCTTGGAAACACAACTATCATATCTATTAAAGGTTGACTATCATATTTCTATGTTAAAGAACACACTATGGAGAAATAGAGCACTAAATTTTAAAGTAGCCAAGGTTTTAATATTATTCCAAAAAGATTTTGGTGGTCTTATGCTTTGTTGTAGGAAAATGTGTTAATGTGGTGAATTAGCAAGATAGATTCAACTAAAACATTAATTATAATAACTTGGATTCATGTTATAAGAAGTTATACCTTTATGTAGTTGGAAAATTCAAATGCATACAGCCGAGATCAAGTTCTCATATTTCTAATAAAGGAAAATAGAAAATTTGAGAAAAAATATAGAAGAAAAATATTGCTCCAAAAGGTTTCAATGTTACAGATGTGGAACTTGTGATTAATTACCATTTCTCTCTTACAATAAATTATTATGTGCATCATATAAGTAGGACTGGATGAGCTGGGAAAAAGGGAACTCATACAAACAGGTTTAGACTTGATGCAGCTAGGGTCAAGAGGGAAAATTTTAGGCACTCTTAAGGCTGAATAGTATCCCTCAACCACATTTCTAAATATTTGGGCACATTTTGTGGATCAATATCGAGAAAAAAAAAAGGAAACTTTCCTAAAACAATGATAAATCAAAAGGTTTTTATTTGGTAGTTTTTTAATGTATTTTGCAATGTTAACATTCTTGTGTCAAGTCGAGTGTTGCAGCAACCCCCCCCAAGGACCAGGAGGCGGAACCGCATCCCGTATGGATCTGCCACCGACCCTTCGGCAGAACTGCGGATTTGAAAATCGGCTTTGCGGTTCCACCATTTTTTGGCTATTGCTGGAAAATTGGATCCTCAAGGACACGATTTCTGATTCTATCTGCCTGATTTTCGGATACAAAAAGGATCAGATGTGGATCTGTGGAGGTCCGGGCATTTATCCGCCACAGATTGTGAGTGGATCCGAGAGAAGGTGGATGGTTCACACAGTTCCACGAGGTTTTTTAGGTTTTTCTTTTGGAAATTTTGAATTGTTTTGTGAGGAACTATGTTTTCCAAATACCCCCAAGGTGCCCCTTGATGCTCCCCACATGCTTCCTAGATACTCGCTAATGGTACTTCTAAATTCTTAAAGTAAAAGTGACATTCTCATTTATCATTCATTTCCATCCTTTTACTAAGATATTCAGCATTACCATGAAAAGAATCATGATGTTTTAGAGTGGCTCCAACCTCACCAAACTTCATATCGAGAAAATAGAATTTCATATCCCATTAAAAATTCAACAAACTTCACAATTTTCAGGATTAATGAGATTGTGGCACTTCATTAGATTGTATCATGTATGATGGAATATGATTGGAATTTAATCAAGAGCAATGAGCCCTATATATACCCCAGTGTTGGTGTTGTCAATTTTTGAACTCTTTTTTCATGGCCTTAGAATATATGTACCCTTCACTCAAGTCAATCATTGATCAGGTGCTTATAACTATGCTAAAAAATTAAAATTCCTTGAATGACATGAAACCAGAATGACCGCGTAATGTTCATCATTCTGAATCCCGCACAACTTGTTTTGCGTGAAATGGACTTTGTATGGCTTCAGAAGCTAGTTCTCTATGTTTTCCTAAATAGGAAAATTTGGCAAAAAATTATGCAAACAAGGAGCCCAGTGAGAAATCCGTAGTGTTGACATGGCATGCTAACTGGGCAGGTCAATGATCTAGTCAACCCATCTCCTCGGCGAATGAATAGTTGACAAGTCATAGTGTTTGGTTGGTGCGCATTGGTTTTTTTGGTAGGTTTATATTGGTCACGAGTAGGCCAATGAGGAGGATACATGTGGCTCATGCTGGGTTTCCACATGCCTCCCCTCATGGTAGTGTAAAAATTTGGTTAAGGACCAGAGGGACCAAGCAGGGTTATAACCTAAGACCTCCGCCGAAACAACGTGCACCATTACCATCTGTCCTACACTATGGTTCTTAACCTTTTTTTTTTGTAAATTCTATAGGACCTGCTATTTTATATTATTTAGGGCAAGTTTCTAAATAAATACATCATTACATTGGTGCCTCAACCTGCCCGAAGGAAACCAGGTCTGTTGGCCACCTTAAAGAGTTAAAAGCCAACCAAAATTGACATTGTTTCAATCTATCTATAGTAGCTAGTACTACTCTACTATATCCATAATATTTGCAAATACAGCAGCATCTATAAGTGCTATTGACAAAATTCATGAAAAAAGACTAAAAAGTAAGGAATATTATCCATCTGAAGAGTAAACTGGTGCTGGGTCCTTAGCTGTAGACCTTGGAGTCTCCACTTGTTGTAGTGATAGCAAATGTTGCTCAATTCTCCCTATGTGTGCATTATGCTGCATTTGAGTCTTTTTCATTTCCCTCATGTCCTATTTAATTTGATTCAGCTCAAATAGAATGGATGTATGAGATTCCTGTTGTTGCATGCTGATCGGAGCTTTTGCCAATACACACTTGAACTTCCAATAGGTTTTGATGGTTTGCTTAAATAAGGAGATCATTCCCAAGGTGCTCCCAGGGTCTGTGATGAAGTCAATGTTTGCTTGTTGTTCCTGGATATCCACCTCTTCATCGGTACTCTATTTTTCCCAGCCAAGAATGGTCTGGCGGATATGACCAGGGGTATTTGCTGTATAATTTTTTTCTAATTGCTCGAGAACTTGTTGATTAGATTTCCGACCTCTTTTAGGTAGTCCTAGATTAGTCTCAGGTTTGACAACCCTAGCTACCTGTTTCCAGATTGATGCCCGGGACCTTGTCATTTTTAAACCTGAGACTCCTATTTGATGGCAATGAAAAAAAATATTTTTCTTAGGTACTAAATTGAAGATAATAATCACCACAGTCAACGATTTTCGGATAGCAGAGATAACATGTAACATGTTATGTAAGATGCGGTGTCATCCAACATATATCACAAAAGAAATCAGAAATATCCTGAATTGATTATCTATACCCAGAGAACTTTGGCCAGGGTGGAGACAAAGAGACATGGTAATAATACGAAGGTATCCCATTTCATTCAGGATGTGAAAGCCTATTCTCCTAATACCATACATGATATGAACCCCAATGCACCCGGTGAGACGACTAGAAGACGTAATGCTTAAGTATATGAAAATTACCAGAGATCCATGAGACATAGAAAGATATATACCGAGACTGGAGATTAGAAAACCGGAAATTAAAGCAAACTTTCTTACGAAACAGAGTTTTACCCTTTTGTCCAGAACATGAAAAGGAATTAAAACATTGAAAACGCAGTTAAAAAGGAAACGAATAGTCCTATAGTTGAGGTCTGGGCTTCTAAAAAAAGGGTCGATTTCAAAATCATGATGCAAGTTCAAAATTGGAACAAACGCTAACAATATTGAAACTAGCAACGATGATAGCTGCAATCCATGCGATTCCTCTGACATCGAAAGTAAACCTGTTTGCAGAAGAAGGTAGAAATTCATAACATACCACCAATTCCTGCTCCACCTGGTCTGAGATGGCGTTAGCCTCCCCTGCGTCCTGGGCGTATCTGCAAACAGAGCTCTGCAATCGCAGACTTGAACAATATGAGGGAAATATTGCAAGCTACCGAAGATAATGGTTGCGAATGCCGACATGCTTTTAAGATAAGTCATGTCGCAGGCTTGCATCATTATTACCTTACATCGTGTGTGCATGCAAAGGATGGGGCTCCTTCCAATTATGCTGACAGCCATCTTTAGGATTAATGAGTTCTAACAGCTAGACGATCATCCGACCACATTTCTAGGTGGCACCCCGATCGGGGGTCATCTTTGAGATCTCTGCCTAAAAATGAGTTGTAGAGAATGAAGTTCAATATTCCAAGTCCTAGCTGTTGGAGTTATATGAAGATGTCTGTCAAGATTTTGACATCCCCAATTTTCTAGATAGTCAGCAGCTTCATCACACATTCTCTATATCTGAGAAGGAATAAGATAGTCAATTTGATTGACCAGGGAACCTATTTCTTGGATCAAGGATGTTGTGCGCCAAATTTTACTAATTTTCTCCCACTTAGTACCTTACTTAAGTTTAGTCGGGGCTCCTATAACCATAGTCGAGTCTCCCTCTATGAGTAAACGTTGGAAATTTTCTCTTTTCGCTATGATTAGCCCCTGTTGAAGAGCGGTAAGTTTAGCCTCATTTTTTGTTGCATAGCCTAAATCCATAGCATACACTCTGCATACAACATCTTGGGAGTTTCTGAAAACACCGCCTATGCCTGCTTGACCTGGATTACCTTTAGAGGCACTATCAAAATTTAGCTTGATGAAGCCCATTTGTGGAGGCTGCCAACGCTGATGTAAATTTTGTCTAGGGACTCTAATTTCCATAGATGAGGTGCGAGCATTTGAGATTTAAGATTTAGACTATTCAAGATTTAAGCTTCAATCCCAGCTACTTGCCAATCATCATCTGTCCATTTTTCTACAAGAATTGTTTCTCTTATAGTGTCAATTAACTTCTCCCATGTACTACTATTTCGCTTTTCTTAACCTATAACAACACCACATATATTTAAATTATACAAAGTGTCAATGGGGGGAGAGGGGGCCAACCCCCAAGCCTTACGACCTAAATCTTGGACCACCGGCGGAGTGCAGGAGGCACTAAAGCATAAGAACACCATTAAAAAGTTAAGCTCAACTTAATTAACAGTTAAGTGGGGTTTCATAGCGCTAATACGGTTCACAGGAATTACTAGAAAAATGAACTGCCCCACAATTTTCACCGTCAGTTAGTGAAATTGTAGGGTATTTTGCTAAAATTATAGGCATATTTTTAGGATCGGCCTGGATTTTGTGCAATTTGTGGAGCGAATTGTGGAAAAACTAGGTCAAGTCATAACTCATTCAGTTTTCAATCAATTTAGGAGCATAAAGATGCTAAGGTACCATTTTCGAGTGTTCTGGACTCAATGAAAGAGGTTTCAGCTGTAGAAAAGCATTGTAAACACATCATTTTGCAATTTTGAGCATTATATATAGCCCAAGCCATGGAAGTTGTACAAAGGAGATGTAGCCTAGGATGGGTGAACTCCTTCATCAAATTCCTATGTTGATGTGTTGTATGGAAATATATTGTACATTTTATTACTATTGTTTAGTCTTTTTTTATGTTAAATTTTTCATAAAATTAACATAAAAATCACTCATGAGACTGAGTTAACTTGCAAGAGAACTTGAACCCTTAAGCACATGAAAAGGATTTGTTTAAAAATCTGAAAGATGAGTTAGCAAAACATTACTAACATACCTTAATCGAATAATTTTGGTACCATATCAACTAGGTTTGTTGTGGAAGAAGAGATCTAATTGTTTGCAAGTTTGTGTCATGCTTACAAGGTTATCTCAAAAGAGGAGAAGGGAAGTTGGTTGAAAGCCTGACAGTTGGGTCAAGATGCAGAAGGGAAAGGTTTCAAAAGTATTCAACACCATCACATCGTCAAATTGAAGTTGAGTCTTCATTCAAAATGTATCATGAATGATAACCTACCATGATAGAAGAGGAGAGAGCATTCAAAAAGGAATTTTTTGATATAACAGAGATGGTAAAGGTCCTCTATGAGGAGAGGAAATTAAGGATGTAAGGAGAAAATTCTAGGCCTCCTAGAAGAGAGGGTTATCCATGAGGAGGACGTCATGGAGATGGTGATAAACCACCATCCACTCCACCATCATCCTCACCACCATCTTCACCCTCCTCTTCATCATCTTCCACTACCACAACCCTTCCACCTGTTCATACACATACTTCAAAAGGAACTGGTAAATCACCCTTACTTAAAATTGATGTTAAATTTGAGCTAACGATGTATAATGGTGAAGTGAATGAAGAGAAGTTGGATAATTGGATCCGTTAGTTGGAGGTTTATTTCTGTATTGAAAACCTTCAAGACGATGAAATAAATATTGAATTAGCATCCTTGAGAATGGAGGGTGCAACACTTGTATGGTGGCAAGAAAGGACACAAGACAAGATTAAAAAACACGCTAAGATATCAATTTCTTGGAATGATTTCATTGATTCCATTAAAAGGAAATTATACCCTCTATCTTACATGAAAAAATCCATTATGAATTGGCAATACTTTAGACAATTGAAAGGTCAAATCATGCAAGAATATACACAAGAGTATAGGAGAAAAGCACTAGTTTTGGGTGTCAATGTGTCTTCTCAAGACACTTTGTTAAAGTATATTTGGGGTTTGCACAACTATCTTAGACATAATATTCTTAGCTTTACTCCCACAAACTTATATGAGGTTTGTCTTCAAGACACACATCTAGAAGCAAGAGGGAAACATAGTGCATACGAGAAAAGTGATAGTTTCCTTGAGTATGAAGATAAAGGAAAGGGTAAGGTTAATGGAAACGGAAAGAAAAAGGGCTCTATTAAAATAGAAAAAGAGAAACTCACATGAAAACATTGTTCATAAAATGGACACGATGAAGACCATTGTTGGCAACTCCATCCAGAGTTGAAGCCCAATAAACTTAAAACCAAAGAGAAGGAGAAAATAGCTGCAATCATTGAACATGACTTAGATTCAGATTTAGGAGATGAAACCAAGATTGCAGAAATAGGTTTGAAAGGTAAGAACAAAGAAAGTAAAATTTATTCAAGTTGTTCTAATGTAACTCAAGATGATGATACAAGAATTGAACTCGTTCATATTAGAGTTGATTCAAAACATACCAAAATAGACACACTATTTGATAACGATTCTCAAGCCTATTTGATTTCTGAATATTTAGTTAAGAGAATAAATCTAGAAATTGTTACACATCCAAGACCTTATCATTTAGGATGGATATGAAAGAATTCAAACTTGCAGGTAACAAGAAAGTGCATCCTAAGGATTGCAATCAATTCAAACCTTCATGAAAAAGTTGAACTTGCTGCAGTTCTGCTTGAGATTTAAGGTATTGTTTTGGGAACGCCTTATCTTTATGATAGGAGGGTGGTATTTCATCACCATGAGAGAAAGTACCACATTTTCAATAATGGAATTGAGTACATATTTAGAGCGCATAATAATAATATGAGTTTGTCACTTATACATGAAGGCTAAATGAAGAGAATAGTGAATGCAAGTCAAAATTTGGCTTAGTTAATGTTCAAGCATATTGATGTTTTGAATGAGACCTTTCAAAAAGATGCATAAAATGAACAAGATAATTTCATTGAAGTTTCTAATGTTTGTAATAATATGTTTCAAGGCTCTAATATGTTTCCTTTGAAAAGAGGTAAACAAGATGTGAAATATTTTCAGCATTCCACATTAGTGTTGAACAATGATGGAAATAAGATGCCAGTGTTTAATGGTGTGAAATTCAAAGAAAAAGTGACAAAGAAATATGTAAAATAAGACATAGGTTCCACAAGTACTTATTTTTGGATTCAAAATGGTAAAGCGCAATGGTGAAAACCCTTGGTCAAAATTCAATGCAAGTAGAAGACAAGACAAGCTAAAAATCGCCATGTTGACAGTGTTCGAGGTGAGAATTTTTTCAAGTCATTCAAGTTTCCTTTGATTGATGACCAAGGTGAGAATAAGTTTTTATTTTCTAAGGAAAACTTCTTTTTCTACAAATTCTGGGAAATTGTAGCTTGATGGTGTCTACAACAACAAGACAGGGTCTCTAGAATAAAGGAAAAAATTAGTTTTTATGAAAAGCTAAAATTGCTGAATTTAGGAAAATTTCAGTGGATTGAGACTAGAAGGGTGAAGGAAATATACCCTCATCCACATGTTTAGCAATGAAAGAGATTTTTTGGTCCAAAATATTTCAGTTGGGAGGAATTCTCAGGTGCTTAGAATCATGCTCAAAAATCAAAGTTCTCAAAATGACATGAAACCTAAACAACCACATAATGTTCTTCGTTTTGAATCCGTTGCAACTTGTTTGGCACAAAATGGACTCTGTATGGCTTCGGAAATGAGTTCTGTCTATTTTCCTAAACAGGAAAATTTGGCAAAAAAATTATGCAGACATGGAGTCCAGTCAGTAGTCCGTACTGTTGATATGCCATGCTGACTAGGTAGGTCAACAGTCTCGTCAACCCATCTCCTCAGTGAATGAATAGCTTCCAAGTGGAAGAGTTTGGTTGGTTTTCATTGGTTGTGTTGGAACGTTTCTATTGGTCACGAGTAGGCCAAAGAGGAGGAGACATGTGGCTCCGCCTGCGACTGCCACATGCCCCCCCTCATGGCAGTCTAAAAATTTGGTTAACGACATGTGGTAATGGGAGGGGGTCTAACCCGAGACCTTTGCCAAAACAACGCGCACCATTACCATCTCTCCTATAATATGGTTCTTAACCTATAACAATGCCATATCTATTTAAACTTTACAGAGAGCACCGATGGGGGAGAGGGGGCTAGACCCCAAGCCATATGATCTACACCTCAGACCATCGGTGGAGCGCATGAGGCATTAGAGCCTAAGTGCACCATTAAAATGTTAATATTAACTTAATTAATAGTTTATTGGGGTTTTTTTGCATTAATCTGGTTCACATGTGTTATTAGAAAAATTAACTATCCCATAGTTTATGCCAGCGTTCGGTAAAATTATAGGACAATTTGACAAATTTCGGACGGGTTTGTAGGACTGGCCCAGATTTTGTGCAATTTGTGGAGCGAATTGCAGAAAAACTATGTTAGGTCATAACTCATTCATTTTTCGACCAAATCAGGAGCAGAAAGAGGCTAAGGTACCATTTTTTAGTGTTCTAGACTCAATGAAATAGGTTTTACGAGCAGAAAATCATTTTAAATTCATTAGTTTGCAAAATTGAGAATAATATAAAGGCTGAGGCCATGGAAGCTGGACCAAGGAGATATAGCCTTGGAGGGCTGAACTCCTTCATCAAATCCTTGTGTTTATGTGTTGTATGGTGATCTTCTACAAATTGTATTGATGCTGTTCAATCTTTATTTTATGCTAATTTTTTCATAAAATTAACATAAAAATCACTCATGATACTCAATTAACTTGCAAGAGAACTTGAACCGTTAAGCACATGAAAATCATTTTTTTAAAAATTTGAAAGAGGAATTAGCACAACATTACTAACATACCTTAATCATATCAATCATTGATGAAGCATGTTAAGCTTTTTTTACCATATTAAAGGCTTGGATTAGGTTGTTTGATCAAAATTGGGAATGTTGACTAATATCCCCCGAGAATGGAAGTAGAGGCAAAGGCTAGACAAGAGAAGATGAATCTATATTCTATATGGTTTATGCATCTAAATGGTTGATGTTGAAATAATTAATCATTGATGTACAATGATGCCATGTCTATCTAGATTTATGTAAAAATATGCATGATCTCATTTATTCTACAACTAATTTGGTATTTTGGATGTCTCTTTGGAATATAAATGCATATATATATATATATATATATATATATATATATATATATATATATATATATATATATATATATATATATATATATATTAGATGCTTCTGAGAAGCTTCGCTTCCTATATTTTTGGGAAATTGGATGCTTCTATATCCCTGATTCCAAAAAGCGTCCTAGCTTCGTCCCCGCCTCGTGCAACGTTGGGCTAGTCAAAATGACCTTCCTTATTTTGATACTAGAGAATGTTAAACCAAGGACTGATCCTGATCAACAATATTTGGTTTCCTCATGTACTTAAGCTCAACCTTATGATGATAAAGAAAAATAATTTTAATGAACTTGAATGTTTTGGCAAATCTATGCACAAGAAAGCTTATAGATGAAATTGATAAGATTTTAGATTTTATACTTACGTGATCTGTATTTTGTAATGATATTTTCTTCTGGATCCATCGCATTAAGTATATTCTTCTATCGTCATTTCGAACCATCTACCAAGGTTCACCATCAAGAAAAAAATGAATGAGAGAAACTGATCTCAGGTAAGATTAATAAATAGTTGATGGTTGATGAAATATTTGTGTTTTGAACCGACATATATAAACAATATTTAACATTAATGATTTATAATTAAGTATTAATTTTAATATGAAATAATTTTGATTATAAAATCTTCTATTATTATATTGATATTTTAATAAAAATATTATGTGAAATGAATTTTTTTATTTATATATTCTTAATAATGATAAATATTTGAAAAATGAGTTAGTGTTTATAGTAAGGTATGTTGATATTTAGGATTATATTATTATTAGTTTAATTTATTTATAAGTATGAATTTCAAGTTAATTATTTAACAATGTTTTTTATATTATGTTGTTATTAAATTAAATTAATACATTTTCACACTATTCAATTTAAAATTCATTACAAAAACATAATATAAAAAAAAATTATTAACTAATTTACTTGAAATTCATACTTATAAATAAATCAAATTAATAATAACATAATCCTAAATATCAACATACCTTACTATAAACATTAACTCATTTTTCACATCATTATCATTATTAAAAACATATAAATAAAAATTTCAATTTATTCTTTTATTAAAATATCAACATAATAATAGAAGATTTTATATTCAACCTTATTTGATATTAAAATTAATACTTGATTTTAAATCATTAATTTTAAAACTTATATATAATTGTCGGCTCAAAACACAAATATTTTCATCAATGTTTAATTATTTATTAATCTTACCTGAGGTCAATTTCTCTCATTCATTTTCATCTTGATAATGATCCTCGGTAGATGGTTTGAAACGTGGATAGAAGAATCTACTTAATGCGAGCAATCCGGAAAAAACATCGTTACAAAATAGATAAGATTTATGGTCTAGGAGTTGTTAACTTTTCAAAGTTATAGCTAAAGAATATTTCTCTCATGATCATCACAATCCATATGATCTCTACTATCTCAAAGAGGGAAAGAAATATTAAAGAAAAAAATTTCCATGTATGGTTCATGGCACTTTTTCTAGAGACATATTGGTTGCAGTGAATATATAAGTCACTCAATCTCTTAATTGTATATAGTTCTATATTTATCTCCTCCATATATCAACATTGAAACCATAGAAAAAACATTTTGTTTTTCTCTACGAACAAAAATTGTTGACATCCAAAACTATTTGGTCAATCATTCAATACTTTTCTATAGAGGTTTAGTGAAAGATATATTTTCTAAAGGTAAAATTAAAAGGAAACGGTTCCGGACAAAGGTGTTCTAAATGAAGCTACCATTAAAAAATTAAAGTTATTGGTTTAACGTTACAAATAGTGATGAGCTTAAAAAGACATAGAATTCAAATATTAATCCATGGATTTGTGTGATTAGCTTATGTGACGTAAAATTCAAATATTAATACATGGATTTGTGTGATCAACCTATTTGTAGCTACTGGAAAATTATTCTGTGTTTCATATGCTAGAATCACGATTTCCGTTAGAAAAAAACCGGTAGACATTAGTCTTAGCTACAATTGCGAGAGTTAGGATCCATGAGAGGAAATTATTTCATGTCGCGAAACACACGGGGAGCGTTGAACCCAATCTCCAACAATGTCCCACCCCAATGCGAGCTGGGTGAGTTTCGACCTCGAGACGTGTCTCTCTGATACCACTTGTTGGAATCATGATTTCTGTTATACCAAGGCTCGTAGGAATTATTCTCCGCTACAATTTCCAGACTTAGGATCCATGAGAGGTTGTTAGTCCATGTCGCGAAACACACAGGGAGCATTGAACCCAATGTCCAACATCATATATTCTATTTTTGGTGTCCTTGAAAGTCATATCAAGGCTTGATTTATGGAGGTTATAGTTAATGTTGTTAACTGAAATATTTTAATGATAATGACAATCTTACAATGAATAATGTGAGCGAAAGGTTATATTTCAGTTTTTTCAAAAACTAATCTTTCCATGTGGTGTTTCTATACTTATGATTATTCCACCAGTTCAAGATTAGATCCATTTCTTGCTTTCATGGAGGATTCTTATTTCCATATCCAATGATATTGGAATTTTGGTTAGGTAGCAGAAGTGGAGAATGGATCCATTGATGAAGATGTTTAGAGTTTAAGTGATTAATTCCATATTAGAGACAAGTAACTACAGGTTAGCTTAGGGATCCAGTTGCATATTTCAAAGGGATGAATCATTAGTCAGAAGGTCACCTAGCAATAGAAAAAATGTTTCCATTTAAAAAAAAAAAAAAAAAAAAATTCCAACTTTAGCACAGTCAAGTATTGCAACATTCCCTCCAGGATTTGAATTTACTCAAATTTATCCCTTGCAACTATGCGATCCAGTTTCCAAAAATTTTCAAGAATTGATCTTATTTAGACTATTAGTTGATTTTGATCACTAGGAGATAGTGGTGGCTCAAGAATTCATTTTATATATAGAAAATTAGTTGTAATGGGCAGGGAAGTTAGAGAAACTTCAACCACTTTAGTTTTAAATGGCATAATATCCAAACCATTCCATATTTTTAGTCACACAATCAACAACAAAGGATTAGCCTAAGTGGGCTAGTTTCAAATTACGAGGATGAGTATGCAACAAGTGTATGATTTTCCATATTTGAAGGCATAGGACTTTCAATCAGTTGCATATTTCTTTTCTTTTTTCTGAGTAAGAATAAATCTATTAAGAAAAGAAATATAGTACAATCAAAGCTTGCATAGAAGCGAAGCAAGAGAGCAAGGGAGCTGGAAATTATAGACTATCAACCTCGGTACCGATGAACATCCATGGAATTACCGATGAACATCTATGGAATAAGAAAAAGATAACAGGAAGTACATAAAATAAAGAACTAGACTAGGGAGTCAACCCAGATGGGTAGAATCTCCCAATCGACATTTTTTCCCTTTCTTTTTACTGACTTACCCAGCCATTGTGAGCTGGCTGGACGGGAACCACCTGCAAACTAATCTACGCAGAAGGAGGTGTCTCCTTATCTGAATCTGAGGATGAAGACTCATGAGTGCGCTTCTGCAAAGTCGGAGGAGTAGCAGGATCTGCTGGGCGAGTTGGGGGTGCGTCCCTTAGGGGGTTCTGATTCTCCTCTTCAACCTCTATTTCCTCCTCATCAGAGCTAGAGGAATCTATGTCATCCATTGGAGGCCTATCACATGGTTTCCAGTTCTTGGATTTGGATTTGCACGGGATGTTCCTCTTTTTGTCAAGGAACGTCGCACAAGTATTCTGAAGATGCCCCGTCTGATGGCAATGGCGACATCTGAAAGAAGTGTTCTCATAGTCTAAATTTTGCGTCCAATGAAAGTCCCCAACTTTGAGGTTGATTTGATCAGGCAGCCCTTTACTTATGTTGATTTCTGCGCATATTTTTCCAAAAGTATATATTCATTTCTCCCCTCGAGAAGTGTCCATTGCCAAGAAGCGTCCTAATGTATCCCCAATCCCTTGGAAGACAGCAAAATGCCATACATGAGCAGGGAGATTTAGAAGACGGACCCAAATGGGCAACTTGGTGATGACAGCCGAAGAGGGGTCGAAATCAGGGAACCAGGGGGTGATGAAAAGTCCCGCTGAGCCCCAGAACCAAGGGCCTCCCGTTAAGGCCTTCTTGTAGTCATCGCTGGAGACAAAGGTGACAATGAAGAAGCCTTTCGAGCAAAAGAAGACCTTGCAGTTTTTGGTCCAGCTGGAGTGAAGCCACTGGTATAGATCGGCTGTACGAGGCCATAGTCCGTTAAATCTGCAAATGATGGCTTTTTTTTTAAACAACTGATATTGATCATCCAGAGATGGATGAGAGATTTCAATGGAGGGAGTATCCTCCATTTTATCCACCAAGAAAGGCTTGGGAGCCTCCGCCGGTTTGGCAGACTGTGGGTGGGCAGCGTCTTTGCGGACTGCATCTTTATAAGAGAAAGAAGGGGCAGAGGAGGTCTACCCAATGGAACCGCCTCTTAAACGAAAGGTAGCCACAATAGAAGCGTCTTTAAGAATACTGTAAAAGGATAGGGGAAGGGGATTCATAAGTTTCTTACCCTTATATAGCAATCTTAGGTAGGAGGAGGGGATCCCCAGCCGGCATTCGAGTTTTTGCAGAAGATCCTGCACGAGATCTGATGCGCGTACCCATTGCAACATTGTCTTGCCCGAGAGTTTGACTTGGATCTGAAATGCATGTGTTTCTTCAAGCAGATTTGACTGGATTAAGATAGGAGACTGCTTCCAACAAACAGCAGACATATCCATGTCCAGATTCGAAAGCAGATCAAGCAGGCTCGGGAAGCAGGTCCACTACTTGCGTATGGCAGAGAAAAGAACTATAGGATATACAAGGTTGCTTCTATTCACATTGTGAGCAACTATAGAAGCGGCGACATTAGAACTATCTGGAACAATAGCCAGAAAAACAGCCACGCAGGCGGCTGCAACATCCGTGCCAAGGGAGCCTTCCTTGTGCATGGGTTTGAATGGGTTTGAAGCCTGCAGATTCAAGTCTGCTACCCTGTCGATGAGAAAGGCTAGCGTTGGCGTCTCTACAAGCGTTGTTGCGTGGCTAGCATTTGTGAAGGCGGCGGCTCCAAATCCGTCTGAAGCATTTTCAGGAAATGTAGCCGCCCAGACGGCGGCGTCATATCCTCCATGGATACCCCTGTGCTGGAGCATGCAATCGTGCAGATTCTAGTCTTCGATCTAGTGCAAGAGCAGAAGGCGACCAGCCCTCTGAGTGGTCGAGCCAGCGTAAACCAGAGAGGCTACGCTGCAAACCCTAATCGCCTTTTTCACCATCGCCCACGATCTAGTTTGTGAGTATCCCCTATACTTATTTTTAATTATAACACATTTTCAAATTAATATTTTTAGTTGCATATTTCTTACAATTAATTAGGAAATGTTTTTATTTTTATTTTATTATTAGGATTTTATTCAAGTTTGTAACAACTTCAAGATTGCAGTTTTCCTACATATTTTTCATTTGTAATGTAAAAGGGTTTGATTTTTAGCCCAGAAACACCTTGATATCTTTGAAAATCTTATTATTACATATTTTTTAATCAAAGGTTTCTTGCTCGAAATTATGGAAGAACTTGTTTATTTCTGACTGGTTTCATGTGACTACTTAATATTTTTTTCATAGTTTTTAGGTAGTGCAGGACATTAGGAAGGGTTGGGGTTAGTATCAGCCTCCCCAACATCCTTAGAAAGGTTATTTTTTACACTAAGTAAAACATTAAGAAATATGTTTGATTGGCCTCCCAAAAATCACTATATTGTTTCTTTTATGCTATGCTTAAATGTATTGTTTACAATAGAGATTTCTATACACTTGTATGCTCTTGTTAGATGATTAGGTATTCTCAGGGTATATAATTCTATAATTTCTCATTCATTCCTTGATCAAAACCTTTCAATATATTTTTTTATTTCATATCTCAACGCTGGCACTTTGATCAAGCCTACGCAAGAGAGAACTTCACTTGTTAAACAAATACTTGTGATTCATCAACAACCACATATAAAAAAAACCTTAGATATGGTTGTTGTGCTTCATAGGTTGTTTTTCAGTGACATTAAACAACATTAGAAGTCTTATAACACTTGAGGGAACCCCCTTAGGTTCGAGGGCGAGCTTGAACCTAAAATTGGTTGAGTTGGTTCCTTGATGTAGTTGTGTAGCCTGTTAGGGTCCTATAATAATAGGGATCATAATTTTGAATTGGCTATTTTTAATCTTGTAATAATGTACATACCTTTTCTTTCTGCAAATATTTTCCCATATTAAAAAATGAAAAGAGAGTATGTTCTAAAAGAATAATCAAAGGACCAAAAGAAAAAAGATTAAAAAACAAAAAGATTATAAAGTATGAACCCCACAAAAAGAAACAAAAATCCTGAAAGTGTTGCACATTCAAATGGCACTACTTTTAGTTTACTTTAATTTTGCAAATAAAATTGCGTGCAGCTTGTCCAAAATGCCACAATTCACGATGGTCATACAATTTAATATTGATTCATTCACGCCTTTAAATTTTATGTCATGATAATCAATGAATAAAGATCTACCCAAACCATTTAAATATTGGCAGATCAGTACTTAGGTAGTGAATAAAATTGAGCTCATAAGTTTAATCTAAGTCATTGGAAGATATGAAGTTAGAAATAGGTTAGTTTTCTTATCAAAGTAAAATAAAAAGCTCCACAATATCAAATGCACCCAATAAAGGAAATAAAATGTTAGGATAAATAAAGGGTAGGTAGGCCACTTTCAAGAATTATGGAAAGCATCATTTGGTTTATTTCTTATCAATAATGTCTTACTAATTTCCCCTTCCTAATTCTAGAAACCCCTTCCCTCTTCATTTTCCCTTTATTCTAAACGTTTTCCCTTCCTAAAACCCCTTTCCCTAGCTACAAACCCATTTCCATCATTAAAACTCCTTTCCCTTTACTAAGTTTTCGTTTTTCATAAAAAACATGAAAACTCACTTACCCAAAGTTTGTAGTGCTTAGAATATATCAGGCCCCACTTCAAAAACCCCTCCCTGAGATCATTTTAAAACTTTTTCCTAGTGTATTTCTAACATCCTTCCATCATATTTTTTGACCCCCTTTATATCATTTTAAACTATAGCTTTATATTACATTAATTCCCCACTAAATTTGTTTCCCCGAACCCATTTATTTTATTTTTACCTTATATTTAATATATTTCATTTTAACTCCTCCCCCACTTTATACTAACCCTTCCGTATATATATTTCCCCTACCCCACTTGTATTCTAAACTTCCGCTTAACTCTTTTCCCATACCCCATTTCCTTTTGAAAACACAAACACTCGTCAGCCATTTGATTACCACCATTTGGTTCCAACAACCTCCAAATCCTTTCTCTCCCCCGACAGTCATATGATTAACGCCGAGGGGGGGGGGGGGGGGGGAGGGTGTGAAATGGGTGGTTTTATCGACCTCCCCCCTGCCACGCGACACTCCCACATCTTATCGCACCCCCTCATATAAAACCGCTAAACCATCCTTTATGTGTGCGATAAACAACATGTCTGCTCATGCATTGTGTGATAAACCACCGCGATAAATCCATGTGCCAATGCGATAAACTGTTCAAGTTTTAAGAGCTCGTTTTACTGTTATTTTCCTATCTCTGTTTGAATTGCAAAAATGAAAATCCATTTCCAGGTAGAATTGAAACCTCCACAGTTTGGTCTCCTTCCACATACCTCCCTGTTCCACGAAACCATTTTTTCCTCCCTACAAACGTGTGTTTTATTAACAATTGTTTTGTAAAAAATCTTTCGGTAATAATCACATGCAATGGAACATTGTCGACGTGTTTTATTCATGATTTTATTTTATTTTATTTATTTATTTATTATTATTATTATTATTATTTTTGAACCCTTCCCTACTTATTGTTCCTTTATATATATATATATATATATATATATATATATATATATATATATATATATATATATATATATATATATATATATATATATATATATATATATATATATATATATATATATTATTTATTTTTATTTTTATTTTATTTTAATTTATTTAATTTATTTATTTATTTATTCATTTCATTATTAGTATTATTGATTGATTTATTTATTTTTAATTTATTTTTAATTTAATTTAATTTATTTATGTTTATTTTTATTTATTTATTTAGTTATTTGTTTATTTTTAAAAAATTTATTTTATTTTATTTTTTTATTTTTATTTTATTTTATTTTATTTTATTTTATTTTATTTATTTATTTATTTTTATTTTTTTGGGACTTTGGCTTGGATAAATAAATAAAATTTATAATTGAATAATTAAATCAACCAAATAAAATATGAAATTTATATTTATATTTACTAAATAATTATTTAATACGTTATTGATTAATTGAATAAACTAATCAAATATTTTAATAATAAAAACGAAACTAGCCGTTATTAAAAAATATAATATATAAAAATAGATAAATAAATATATATTAAAAAAAAAAAAAGGTCAAACTAGTCATTTTTCCTAACGACTAGTTTAGCCTTCTCTACACCTATTTAAACTTAATGTCCTGATCTGATCTCTCACCTAGTCCTGATGATGAAGCACACTGATTGGTTCGAAATGCGTCGACAATGTTTCATTGCATGTGATTATTACCGAAAGATTTTTTACAAGTTATATGATGGATCACATAAGCATAGATTCCAACAATTGTTTTATTTTGCAGGTAATTAGCAAGACTAGGAGATTGGACAAAAAATTTTGATACTAGTTCCAAAACATGTTTACTCGAGACACTCAGGATATGAATTCAAAGGCTTCACTCAACAAAAATTTTATATACAGAAAGAAAACCAAGTTAAACCAAAAACAGAGCAGGAAAAGTCAATTTACACAGAGAAAGTAATGGTTAAACAGAGATAAAAACATTTACACCAGCAACAACAAAAATGCATACAAATTACTCTCCATGAAACATTTTGTATTTTACATATGTCTTTTTAGTAAAATCTATTTTTACTAAAAACACAAAAACACACGAGAGTTAGTGTGATTTACAAAAGAAGTGAAAAGAAAGACAGGTTAAGGAAACATACAAATGAAAGCAACCAGATGAAAAAAGAAAGTGAAAAAATAGATAAATGAAAGAAGACAACATGAAAAATAAATAAACAAATAATAACAATCTAAGAATCAGTGCCAGATTTTGTTTAGTTAACAAGGTTTCACTACCTTTTTGCATCCAGATATTTTATTTCTTAGAATAAATCCTAGTCAGTTGATAGGATATTTTCTAATAAGTTGTATAAATACTTCATAAATTCGAAGTATTGAGCGTGGATTCCTGAATATTTCTATAATTGAATTGATCTACTACCTGAAGGGTTTATTGTACCAGTTCAAAGTTGACAGACAAAACAAGTAATAAAGACATTTATTTACAAGATTCATGTGTTGAGCTACTTCAGTGAAGTATATTTCAATTTTTCATGTCATTTTCTAAATTATTCCATAAAGTTGCATGTTTTCTAAATTTAAATTTTATAACATAAATTTTATTGCAAAATTTTTTTAAATACACTCTGTTCTGAACTATTACTCATTTTAATGTTTTCTTCTGATATCTGGTTTTGAGAATCCTTAATTGCTCTCTAATCTTGATTGACCTCTTTCACCTTACTTCATTATCCGGTTTAAGGAATCCTTAACTTCTCCTTGATCCCAATTGAAAACCACTTCACCTTTCATCCTTTATGATATGATTTTGCTCAGCTACCCCGCCCTGTAACACTTCCTATAGAACTTGATTATGTTCTATTTTCTTGATATATTGACTGCGTAGCCCAATGGAAAGTAAAAAGACACATATCCATATAAATTAGTAATTCCACCAACAAATCAAAATCAAAACAAATCAATCTTACATAACTATCCTAAAATCAATTAAAACAACAAAGTTAAATCATTAAGAGAGAGCCCTATTTGAGCATTAGGAAGGATAGATCCTAATCTCCAAAAGTGGTTGAAGTTACCTCGGTGATTTATTTATTTAGCCTTGAGAAATTACAGAGTGATAACATATTGGTGAACATACTAGGGAAGAACATCTTCTTCAAAAATATTATACAAGGATCAGATTTGATCTATCATGTTGGATAGTGATCAGACACATAAAGGCTAAAATCATCCACCTAACGACTCCAAATCAATTTCAAAATCAAATATAAGACTCCACTGGAGGAATGAACCTGAAAGAATAGAATGGGAATATCAAGTTTCTAACTTGGATTATAATCCAATACATCACGTTATTTCTCATCAAGAAGGTTTTTCAATGTATGTTGTATTTTATAAAAGATATTAGACTAGTATTTAATTACTTTCCTTTGAAGATTGTAAATGTAAATTCTCCTTATCCTCAAGTAATCAGGACTAATCTTACAATTCATATACTTATTCCTATACCTTGTAAAGTTCTGGATAGATATAAGCCACTCATCTTACCTCCTATATTACATGATTTCCCTGATTACAAATATATCCCCATGTTTGATGGAGAAAATGGTAAAATTATTGTCATAAAATATATTCAAGGTTCTGAGAATTATCTAGACCTATTTGAGATTGATGAAGATGATGTTAGTCTCAGGATTTTTTCTCTTTATTTACAAAGTAAAGTAAAGAGTTGGTTCAAGAACCTTCCTATTACAAGCATCTCAAATTTCCAACAGTTTTTCAATTTTTTTCTTGATAGATGGATAATCAAATTCAACCTTTTTATAATCATAGAAGAATATGATCAGTTGAAAATACAACCAAACAAGACAATACAATGGTTTTCTGCCAGATTTAATCAAGTTTATTATTCTATGTGAGCAAATATAAGACATCCTCCTGGTTTAGATCTCTTACATTATCCAAAGGCCTTTGATCTGAAAATGGAGTTTCAGCTAAGAGAAAGAAACTAAGCAACACTTGAATAGATACAAAACATTGTAGTATATGTACAAGTTAATTTTCTAATTAGAAGGGAAAAGTTGAAAGCAGAAGAAGAGAAGAACAACATTGCAGAGCACCTGACATCTTCAGAGGAAAAACTCACATTTTGGTAAGTAAAATAGAGGAAATGATACCAAAAATCATCATTAAAGATGGATTTTTCGTTCAAGATCACCATGACCCACTAATTGCAGAAAAAGAAGAGGTTGCTAGCCATAAACACTTTCCTTCTAATCCCAACTATCATAGATCAGAAAATGGATTTATAGATCAATATGTAGAGGAGAAATTTGCTGATCTAACGTTTATGTTTGATGACATTCCTTATTTTAATGATTTACCTAAGTATGATTAGTATGATGATAATTATGTTCTCCAAATTCAAGCTAAATTTACAGAGAAATCAATAGCTAGTTTGTGGGATGGGGAAATTCATTTTCAGCAGCTCGAATACAGTGATCAACCAATATGTTAGCCCCCTATAAATTTTTGACAAAGCAAAGTAGGGGGCTAAATTATTTTTGAACCTTCAAGGAATGCATCTCCCCTAAAGACACATCATCCTTGAAGTCTCCTTTGGCTTTTCCTTTAATAAATTTCCCTTTGCTGACTCCCTTTATAAGGTCTCATTGATTACATAAATTCTGCTCCAAAAGGCCTACATTAAACCTTATATCCCTGCAGAATGTCCCATTTCATCCCTTCTTCCCTTTGTCAAAATCCCCCTTTTTTGTACCCCCAAATCCCTCCCCTCGTCCTCAAAAACCATCCTAAAATCCCCTTTAAACCTTCCAAATACACTTTGTTTGGTTTAATTCCCCTTCATCCCCCTATCGTTACCCATTTTGGCTTTTAATTTCATTGAAATGGGCCAAAAATCATGTTTTATATGTAATTGAGCCTCAGCCCCTTTCGACCTAGTCCCCTGTACATTTCCCCCCACAGAACCGAGCGCTATGACTGAGTGCTAGCCCCGAAGGCACTTTTTGCATTTTTTCATCAGGCGTGTTTATGGCCGTTGATCTTCATAGAATGGACGGCGATCACTGCCCCCCACAGCCTCCGTCATTCTTCCTGTTCACCTCCCGATCGAAGATCCATCGTTCATTTAAATTGCGATCAATGGTCTGTAATCCCCCATCTTGGTGGTCCCCGCAGTGCACTATTTCAAAACCACCTGGTTTCTATCTCACCACCTTCGGGCGAGGGGTGGTATTTTCTGATCGCGGAGAGATTCCATACAGCTTCTGACGCGTGGCACCAGTACGGCTGGAAAACCACCCTCCCATCGCGCATTAAAGTTCGTCCGTGGACACGCAGCGATATGCATATCAGTCGTCCAATCCAGAGCCCTCCATCCAACGGTGATCGATCCATGAAGCTGCGCACACGATATCCCATAGCCGTCATACCCCTGGCCCACTATCCATCGCCCTCCGATGCATTTTTCACCGTTGATCTCCGCCGAGATTGGACGGTCCAGATTCAATCACACGCCCGCCGTTGACCCAGGCCCACCACGTCATCCATCCACGTATCTTCATCATTTTTCTTGTCCGTCCCCTTTATAATCCATTCAAAGATTAGATTTTAATGTTTTTTACGTTAAACGTCTGCCTCGACACCTTCCACTTTTTTTCGCCAACCTTCACCAGAGAATTTCCCCACCATTCCTCTGCATTTTTTCGCCATTTCTCCACAGACCCACTATAATCCTCACAGTTTTCCACATTATCCCACCCCCATACATGTTTTTCGTAACAGGTTTTCGTGTTTTACAGGGTTACCAACAGTAAATGGCCGCCATGATTCAGGGTTTCCGTCACAGCAACAGAAAACACAAATAAGAGCGTGCACAGAGATCTTATCATGGAGAAAAGCCCGGGATAGTGCTTTGACACGACTTCCATTAAAAGAACAGGGTTTGACCCTGTAAAACTGTCCTGGCACCATTAACACACAGATTTCACAGTCAAAGATATAAATGAAACAGCAGAGAGCTTAAGGCACACAAATGAAGATAGATAAGCCTTAGGTTCAAATATTTAGAGGCAAAGTACCAGATTGAAGACCCAGGGATCACACAGAAGGTACAACATGCAGAAATCAATGCATATCAGGGTTTCTACAGTAGCAGAATGTTTTTCCTCCATAAAGGACAAAGCGCCCATGCAATTTTTATTCTACACCGTGCTCCTGAAGAAATTTCCACCCTGACAACAGTCCGAAGCTACCAGAGCATTTGTTTCATAAATATGGCAGACTTCTCTGTCGTTTATTTATCATTTTTTTATTCACCAAAAGTACAACAGAGTCATGCAGATCAAAGTACATCAAGAGACATACCGAAGTAAATAGAGGCCTAAAGAAGACCACTCTTCCATCCAAAGAGTGATAGGAATTGAATGCTCAGAATTTAAATAGAATGGGCTTCGGCCCTCTTTCTTTTCAAAATTTTTAATACTGCATTTAGTTCTTCACCTACCTCTTCTGCTACCCTTCAGCTATAAAACTCATGAGATAATATTGTAAAGGTTGTTGATCAGTTATCAGAGAATTGCAAGTAGTTTCTTTGAGACACAGTCTCTGTGTAAATTTGTAAGATAGGCTGAGGAATATGATTTCAGACTGAGTATTTTGCTATTGGCATTGTTGTACTTGACTGGTGTTTCTATTCAATATGACAAGCACATTTCTTTGGATCCTGATCTAAAGCAGCGGTGATTTTTTCCTATCTATGTGTTTTAATTCATTTTATTTCGTTTCTACTGGCTTGCATCAGAATATTGGCATAGGATTTACCCCTGTTAGGTACCCTATGTTTCTGCTCTCCTTGCCATTAATGTTTTTCTTCTGAATGTGTTATCTAAGAATTGATTTTAGCTGATTTAACCAGTGTAGTGGATGTTATTGCCTTCTCTCTGATGTATGAATCAAATGAATTATGTTCTTAGATGTTTCTTGTTAAGGATTTAGTTGGAAGATTTGGGAACATTGGGGATTAGAGTTAGCCCTGTCCACTAGGATCCTTGTGCGACTAGCTAGTCTTTAACTATGTGTTCTAAACCTTTACTGTCTCTCCTCTCCTACCATTCCATATCACACTGTCATCTTTAAGATCCTATGTTTTATATGACTATCCCAATTGAAAGCTTGCACATTGGATAGTAAGAAAATCCTTTCCTGACTCCATTGCCCAATAGTTTATATATTTCCTGGAACATTTCACCTCTGCCTTATCCCTCTTTTCTCAGCCTTGCCTTCCATTAAACCCTTCCCTCCTGATAACCAGCAGCCAAACAAACAATCAAACAAACAAACCTTGTGCCTATAACTAGCCTAACATCATAACATTTGAGCCTCAAAGACATATATACTTTGACTATTATAGAGAGATCCCTCTCTAGACCTAGGAGGGCTAGATCCTAAGGTATGAAAGTGGTTTGATGTTGTCTCATCTTTTGATATTTCCAAACTTGCCAAAACATGGGAACCCCAACACAATACATATCAGCTATGGGAGTGAAGAAGAAAGTGCAGAAAATTTGGAAATAAGTGAAGGACCTTTGCCTCTTTGTTTTTATTCATTTCACTTCATCAGAGATAACTTTAATGCAATAAAAATTCAGTAGTCTTTAGGTATTTTTATTGACAACAAAGAAGAAAATGAAACTCTTGATCCTGATTCTTCAGTTTCACAATTATAGTTATCAAATTCCATTGAAATGCCGGATCAAATGGCACAGGAAAGTTCTATACCACTATGTTTTGAATCATTTCATTTTTTAAAGGAAATTTTTTATAATATCTCTAAAGAAAAGGATGAGCAGCCAATAGAAATCTATGAAGTCCCATTAAAACCCATACGTAATAGGTTGCAACAATCCTTCCCAATTTTTCATGATCCAATAGCTGATGTGTTGGATGATGAATGCAATCAAAATCTTTCTCCATTAACTAACTATGAGCTTCAGGATCAATATGATAAAAGTCTCTTCAGACATACATTTCCATCAGTAGAAATAACATCACAAAGCTTATATGAAAATCTGTGATTATCTCAGGACAATCATAGGTTAATTTTGAAGGGAAATAAAGGTAAAAATAATAGTTTAGTTTCATGGCATGGAGGACATCCATAACAGATGTAAATTTGCTTGGATCAGTTGAACATTAGTGCATATGCCTTGCAAGATCTTTTTTTTATAGTTTGTAGAGACGAAAAAGGAAATTAAATATTTCCTTATCAAAATTATATTTGTTGACAAGTTTCTATTAGGTCGTAGAACTTCAGTTTTGATCACAAACAAGCGAATGCAACAAAATCCATTAATGTATATAATTATGGAATGGTTGCATTGGTTGTTTCATTTTACCTAATCAGTAGTTGTACAACTGATTAAAGTAATTAAGTAGAATTTAAGTTTGATTGGATTTTGTTTTCAACAGCAAGTTTATTTCAGGTCATATTTGAGTTCAGCATGTGTCAGATTTAAATTTGCAGAAAAGGTTGTGATTTCAGTTTGATATTTTCAGCCACAGAGATTATATAACAAAGAATGTGTAGGCTTGGGATCGGCCCAATGGATCAGGTCACTAGTCGACAGTGGTCTTGACATCTCACAAGGAGATGCCATCTCCAAGTGGAGCCACTATTAGGGTCCTATAATAATAGTGATCATAATTTTGAATTTCCTACTTTTAATCTTGTAATATTGTACATACCTTTTATTTCTGCAAATGGTTTCCCATATTAAAGAATGAAAATAGGGTATGTCCTAAAATAACAATCAAAGGACCAAAAGAAAAAAGATAAAAAAAAAAAATATTATAAATTATGAACCCCACAAAAAAAAACAAAAATCCTCAAAGTGTTGCACATTCAAATGCCACTACTTTTAATTTACTTTACTTTTCCAAATAAAATTGTGTGCATCTTGTCAAAAATTCCAGAATTGATGATGTTCATACAGGTTAATCTTGATTCATTCATTCCTTTAAATTTCATGTCATGATAGTCAGTGAATAAAGATCTTTCCAAACCATTTAATCTTGGCAGATCAGTTGTTAGGTAGAGAATAAAATTGAGATCATAAGTTTAATCTGAACCATTGGAAGATATAAGGCTAGAAATAGGTTAGCTTGTTTATCAAAAGAAATTAAAAGGGTCAGCAAGCTCAAATGCACCCAATAAGGAAATAAAATGTTAGGATAAATAAAGGGTAGGTAGGTTACTTTAAAGAATTACGGAAAGCATCATTTGGTCTATCTCTTATCAATAATGTCTTACTAATCTCCCCTTAATAATTCTAAAAACCCCTTCCCTTTTCATTTTCCCTTTATTCTAAACCTTTTCCCTTCCTATAACCCCTTTCCCTAGCTAAAAACCCATTTTCATCACTAAAATTCCTTCCCCTTTACTATTTTTTCATTTTTCATAAAAACATGAAAAACCCACTTATCCAATATTTGCAGTGCTTATTAATATATTGGGCCCCACTTCAAAGACCCCTCCCCGATATCATTTTAAAACCTATTCCTAGAGTATTTGTAACATCCCGCCATCATATTTTCTCACCCCCTTTATATCATTTTAACCCATAGTTTTATCTTACATTAATTCCCCGCTAATTTTATTTCCTCGGGCCCGTTTACTTTATTTTTAATCTATAGTTAATATATTTCATTTTAACCCCTCCCCCACTTTATACTAACCCTTCTATATATATATTTACCCGGCCCCACTTTTACTCTGAAATTCCGCTTAACCCTTTTCCTAGATCCCATTTCCTTTTGAAAACACATACACCCATCAAGAATTCAATTACCACCATTTGGATCCACTGACCTCCAAATCCTTTCACACCCCTGAGAGTGATATGATTAAAACTGAGGGTGGAGGGGGTGCGAAATGGGTTGTTTTATCCACCACCCTACCACGAGACACTCACACATCTTATCGCACCCCCTCATACAAAACCACTAAACCATCCTTTATGCATGCAATAAACCACATGAACACTCCTTAACTGTGCGGTAAACCACTGCGATAAACCCTCGCACCAATGCGATAAAGCATTCAAGTTCCAAAACCCCACTTTACCTTTATTCCCCTATCTTTGTTTGAATTGTGAAAATGAAAATCCATTTCCAAGCATAATTGAAACCTCCAGAGTCGGGACTCCTTCCACAGACCTCCTTTTTCCCTGAAGTCATTTTTTCCTCCTTGCAAACCTCTGTTTTATTAATTGCAGGTAACTAGCAAGACCAGGAGATTAGACAAACAATTTTGATACTAGTTCCAAAACCTGTTTACTCCAGACTCTCGAGATATGAATTCAAAGGATTCACTCAGCAGAAGTTTTATATAAAGAAAGAAAACCAAGTTAAACAAAAAACAGAGCAAGAAAAGACAATTTACACAGAGACAATAATGGTTAAACAAAGATAAAAACATTTAGACAAGAAAAAAAAAATGCATACAAATTACTCTCTAGGAAACATTTTGTATTTTACTTATGTATTTTTAGTAAAATCTATTTTTATTAAAAACACAGAAATACAAGAGAGTTAGTGTGATTTACAGAAGAGATGAAAAGAAAGATAGCTTAAAGAAACAAATAGATGAAAGCATCCCGATGAAGAAAGAAAGTGAAAAAGCACATAAATGAAAGAAGACAACGTGAAAGAAAAACAAACAAATAACAACAATCATAGAATCAACGAGATTTCAGTTAGTTAGAAAGGTGTCACTACCTTTTTGCATTGAGATATTTTATTTCCTACAATAAATCCTAGTTAGTTGATAGGATATTTTGTAATAAATTGTATAAATACTTCATAAATCTGAAGTTTTGAGTGTAGATTTCTCAATATTTCTATAGTTAAATTGATATATTACGAGAGGGTTTATTTTACCATTTCCAAGTTGACAGACAGGACAAGTAAGAAAGGAATTTATTTACAAGATTCATGTGTTGAGCTACTTCAATGTGGTATATTTCAATTGTTCATGTTATTTTCTTAAGTATTCCATAAACTTGCATGTTTTCTAAATTTAAATGTTATAACAAGAATTTTATTGCAGAATTTGTTTAAATACACTATGTTCTGAACTGTTATTCATTCTAACGTTCTCTTCTAATATCTAGTTTTGAGAATCCTTAATTTCTCTCTAATCCTGATTGACCTCTTTCACCTTCCTCCATTATTTGGTCTAAGGAATCCTTAACTCCTCCTTGATCCCGATTGAAAACCACTTCACCATTCATCCTTTAAGATCTAATTTTGCTCAACTACCTTTCCCTGTAACACTTCCTATAGAACTTGATTTTGTTATGTTTTCTTGATATATTGATTTCATATCCCAATGGAAAGTAAAAAGACATATATCCATCTAAATCAGTAATTCTACCAACAAATAAAAATAAAACCAAATCAATCTTACATAACTAGCCTAAAATCAATTAAAACAACAAAGTTTAATCATTAAGAGAGAGACCTCTCTCAAAATTAGCAAGGCTATATCCTATTCTGCAAAAGTGGTTGATAGTTACCTCAATGATTTCTTTCTTTAGCCTTAAGAAATTACAGAGTTATAACATAGCCAAAAAATTCCTTCAAGAAACAAATACAATACTTACCAGTAAACATAGGACACAAACATTTCAATACAAAACTTCCATATACTTTGATTAACAAAAATACTTACATCATGTTTAAAAACAATCTTAACACCTAAAATTTAAATATTTTCAGTTTTATATATTTTTCAATAATCATAATTTTTTATGATTTTTTTAATAAATTACTTTATACAATTTACTTCACATGACTTCAGTTTTCTTTTTTTTTAAACTGCTCCAATCTCTCTTTACATATTTTGGACTTCGTAGGAGTCCTTTTATAAAAACACTCGTAATTACATAATTTTAATGCACTTTTATGTACTTTCAAATCTTGAATATGGAATCATACTTTTCTTTGAAACATCTTTCTCCCTACTCCTATATTATATATTTTAATGTTAATAACAATTTAGTATGTATTTTAAAATGTGATAATATATATATTTTTATAATTATTCATAACATTAATGAAAATTCTAAATATAAACAAGATATTTTGAAAGTTTTAAACTTTTACCTGCAATTTATATCCAAAAACAAATTATTAACGTTATATTTTACAATGTGCAACATGGTCAATAACGTGAGGGTTTGAATTGGATCTATACATCATTGTTTTCACATTTGAGTATTTAAATTAAATGTGGAAAACTGATGTTGGGATTCCAATTGGATTAATATATCCTTGTAGTATTTAATTATTGGATTTGTATATCGTTGTTGTTGTATTTAATTGTTTAAATTAAAAGTGTTAAGGAATATATTAGATTTACAATGATTTTAATTAAATAATTTTAATAAGAATCTAGTTTTAATTATTTAGATAAGTATAATTTAAATAAATATTATCACATATATTAAAACTAATTAAAATTAAAAATTTATAAATATGAAAGTTTAAGGTGGGTGGTTGAAATTATAGAGATGAACATTAAGCTGGATAATTGTGTACATCAAATTCTTGTTGTTTACAAGAATAACAATTATAGTTTCTTATTAGGTAGATAGGTGAGAATATTCCATATTAGATAGAGACTGTAAAAGATAGAATTTGAAAACTAGTAATTCATTTGAAAGAGCTAATTGGTATTTTTTAGAAAAATGAATTTAAATTATATAGAAATACGTTATTGTTTGGAAAAGTGAAACCAACACCATTTTTGTTTCCTAGACTCAGAACTAAATTCTCATGAGCTAGTGAAGATAGAAATATCTATGCCAAATTTGAAAACAACAAACACAATTTAAATTCCTCATAACATCAATGTCTATGAAGTTTGTTGACTACATGTCTCACATTTATGAAATAGATAGAAAGTCATAAAAGAAATACCAAGGAGGTCAAGATACACTAACATCAAAATAAAACAAATTAAAAAAAAAAAGATTAAAACAAAAAAGAAATAATGAAGAAATTCAAAAAATATGACCATGTTACCCACAATAGAAAACGTACTATAAGTCGTCCACCTAATAGAACCAATTCAAACTTAAAAAATTACATCCCATGGCCATAAAAGTAGGTCAACCCTAAAAAATGGGCACGGGCCATAAAAAGATGTCAACCCTAAACAATGGCTCGTGGATACATCAATTGTTAATATGGTATTGTAAAGTCCATTTTCTAATTTGTTTGATCACATGATGGAATTGGTTGATGGCTATAAAATTTTACTTTCAAAGTTCACACTCAAAGAAGAAATGAGAATGGCTTTTGGTTTTGTTGTCATGGGATTTGTTAAGTGAATTTTGATTCAAATCTACAACATCATCAATGGATCTAGATAGGAATTTATATGGGTCATGGTTGAAAATAATAGCATATTTTTATATGTTAGACACTGTTAGATTTAGGATGTTGAAGGGTGTGATGGTGGAGGGCATATCTTAGGTGCTCAAGTTCTATGATAGATCTACTATAGTGGCCTCATGCTTCTATTAACAAACTATTTAGAAGCTCTCATGAGAAAATAACTTGATATATTGAAGACGAATAATATATCCATCAATCGAAAGGAAGATAAATGGGCATAGGAATGACTTTGATCTTTTTATATCAAATACCAGACTTTGGTGTCAATGGAGCACTCAACTTATGGTTTCCATATGATTTGGTGTCTATTGTTGTCGAATGCACTCAATTGTTCTCTAGCATCTTCCCAAATCTAGCATCTCATGTGCATTAAGATACTGCTGGTGTAGTTATATTATTTTTAGTAGGAAAATTATATTACATTTATATTTTGTTTGTAACATAAATGATGATGAATTCCTAGAATTAGATTATATAGGTCATGTTGTAATACTACTGATAGTATATTTAGTATCTATACTACTTTTCTATATAACTAGTGAGTACAATAGATGGCACCCATCTATCTTAGTACATTGAAATGTATCAATATAGTAACTAGTAGTTCAGTAATTACAAACAATAAATTGATTTAGTGGCTTGAAGAAAACATATCTTCAAAGGTTCAAGTGGAAGTCAAGTCATTGTGGATAATTGTACAGTTAATTTGGAAGTACTCATTATGGATAATTTTACAATTAATTTGGAATTTGTAGGAAGTATCCTTCATTCGTTGTAGAAACCTACATGTGGATTGTAGTCTACTACTGAGGTTATGAGATAGCAAGTAGATTGTTGTTCAATAATGAATTTGTGATACCCATGACTCATGAGTTCTAGGAGGCGAAATCCAAAAACATGAGAATTCAACTTCGTAGCTACACCTTTAAGAGAGTTATGAGATAATTTCATTGAGCTCAATCTACAACATTTCAAAATGACTAGAGATATTGGTGATAATTTTACCACATAGAGATGAAGACAAGTACTAGTTAAGTGAGAGTGCTCGAGATATTAATTTCTACTTTCCATGTGCTTCATATGTGATATTGTTGACAATATAATGTGTTGATTATTGTAAACTATAGCTAAGTTGTTTTCTTTGGGGTATTTTTTTAGGTCTTAGTTTTAGCTAATGGTTTGCTTATTCTCTCAACTAACTATTTTTTTTTCTAAAATAGTCATTCTATCTTAAATCCCAATTTACTATATAAATATGTAATATTGTATAATAATTATAAAATACTTATTTCAAATTAATAATAAATTTAATGTAGTCGATGAATCTCAAGTTCCTATAATTCAATAAATAATGCTTAAAAATGAATTCAATTTTATTAATTAATGAATTTATTATAACAAATAATACAAATGTTATATATATGTTTATCATTTTCTTTTGTAACATTTTTAATCAATAAATTAAAAATTGGATAAAAGTATTTGAGGAATGTAAACAAAATCGTTGACAATATGGTTGTGCTAAATTTATATTATTTCATAATCAAGATGGGCATCCACACAAAAAAAATGGAGTGGACAAAAAACTGATAAAAAATAAAAGAGTTGACTTTATTAATGAAAATGGGCATCTTAGATGAGAAACTCCACCTAGAGAGCACCACTACGCTTTACATCAATCACATTACAACCATGATTATATAGTCTTCACGCATATACATAAGTTAGAACATATTACCTAATAAATAGGAACTAATCCCTAATCTAAGGTTCTAGTGAACTGAATCTCTCCTAAATTAAATTATCCATTATCTTGAACACTCTCCCTTAATGGAGAAAGGGTTTTTTAAAACTCCTAACATCTCCCTAAATGTCTCAAACTTAACTCTTCCAAGAGGCTTAGTAAAAATGGTAGCAAATTTATCACAAGTATTATAATATTCAATATGAATTTCCTTTGACCGAACCTTCTCCCTCACAAAATGAAATTGTGTATCAATATTCTTTGTGTTTTTATGAAACACCATATTATTTGCAAGTTTGATGGAGCTTTGGATATCACATATGATAACTGTTTCATCTTTTTTTCTTCTCCAACATCCTGTAGAAGTGTCCTTGACCAAACTACCTCACACCTTGTTGCACACATGACTTGATACTCAACTTCTCCTGAAGACAAAAATAGAATTTTCTACTTCTTGTTGTTCCATGCAATGACCAAGGACCCAATGCTGAATGCATAACCTGTTATGGATCATCTGTCATCGAGATTTCTGACCCAATAGGAGTTTGAAAATCCTCTCAATCTAACATCAAACAAATCAGTATATATAATACGAAAGTCTAAGGTTCCATGAAGATACCTTAAGACACATTTCGTTGCAAGCTAATGAATCTCTAGAGCCTTTGACATGAATTGGCTCAATACAATGACCACATAAACCAAATCTGGTCTATTTGTAGTCAAGTAAATTAGATTTCCAACCAACTGTCTATACGATGTTGCATCTGCCTCCTAAGAATCATCATCATTATGAAGTTTGGTATTCTACTGTAAAGGCACTGTCATAGCTTCTCACTGATGCATCCTAAAAAATTTTAGTAAAATGTTAACATACTTACCTTGTGACAGAAAATTCTAGCTTGAATCTCTTGAGACTTCCAAACCCAAACAGTAGTGTAGCTCACGAAGGTCTTTCATCTCAAAAACTTGTGACATCTGCTCTTTTATCTCTTTAATGAGTTCATTAGCATTTCGTGTAATGATAAGATCATCTACATATAAATAAATGAAAACAATTCTCCCCTCTTTTTCAAACACACTATAAAAATTGGGATCATTCTTACTTCTTTTATATTTGTGTTGCAGGAAAAATGAATCAATTTTATCGTACCATGACATGGGTGCATGTTTTAGTCCATATAATGATTTCTTCAATCTACACACTAAATGTTCTTTCCTTTTTTTTAAAAACCCCTTAGGTTGCTATAAATACACTTCTTCTTTCAACTCCCCATTTAGAAATGCAGATTTCACATGTAGTTGGTGTATCATCCAATGATATTTGGTAGCTAAAGCAATTAACATTCTCATTGTGTTTATTTTAGCTACATGGGCGAAGGTTTCTTCATAGTATATACCTTCTTTCTACGAGTACCCCTTTGCAACCAACCTAGCTTTATATTTATCTATACTCCCATTTGCTTTAAATTTAGGTTTGTATAGTCGTTTGCAACCTATGGTTTTTTTGCCTTCATGTAATTCAACTAACTCCAAAGTTTTTTTTTAAGTATTGATTCATATTCCTCTTCCATGGCTACCCTTCATTAATTATATTAACTAGCTTATTTATAACTAGAGGGTTCAACAACATTTAACATGCTAGTTATAAAAGAATTTTCCCTATATCTTGCTGGAAATTGAGTTTTCCTACCCAATCTTCTAAATGGTGGAGTGGATTCACACCTGTTCTGATTGTCCCTTTGCGGACTTGGTTTGGCGACTGAATTTGTACCATTTTCTTCTTCCTTTTCATGTTGCTACTACTCATGGATGTCCCCTGTTTCATCACTCCCCTCTACCATCAACAAAGGAATGTCCCATTCTTAATTTTTGTTATCATCATTTCCATAATGAACTTTCTCATGAAAAAATACATCTCTACTTGCAAAGACTTTATGAGTAGAGGGATCAAACAATTTATAAGCTCTAAATTCAGTACAATACCCAAAAAAAGTGCATCTAATGGTATTTGAATCCAGTTTCTTCCTATCCTTGTTTGGAACATGAGAAAAAACTTTCGAGCCAAAAACTCTTAAATGTTTAATGGTGGGCTTAAAACATAATAAAGCTTCAAATGGAGTTCTAAACTCAATAATTTTTGTTGGACTCATGTTGTTAAAATATATTGCAGTATCTATTAATTTCGCCCAAAATCCATTAGACAAATTCTTACCTTTTAACATTATGCGAGCACACTCCACAAGGGTTTTCTTCTTCCTCTCTACAAACACGTTCTGTTGAGGATTGTGAGGTAATTTAAATTACTACATTATTCCTTGGTTTTTGCAATATTGGATGAAAGCAGCCTTCCTGTATTCTCCCCCTTGGTCCGAGCAGAAAATCTTTATGAATTTACCTGTCTACTTCTCAATCATGCTTTTGGACTGTTTGAAATATTCAAAAGTATGAATATTTTCATTGAGAAAATATATACACGTGAATCTTGTATAGAAATCAACAAATAATAAGAAATTATAAGCACCTCCCAATGACCTTGTCTGCATTCGCCCACTCAAATCAATGTGGACTAACTCTAGTATATCTCTCTACATTTTATCTAAATTTGCATGAAACACATCTCTGTACGTCTTCCTAAGAGCAGATGCTTCACATTCAACATGAACATGCTTTAGAATAGGGAGACAATTGACCATACCCATTTTTTGAAGTAGCAACAAATCATTGAAATTAATATGGCTGAATCTTTGATGCCATAAATCTTCTGCAGTCATACCTGATCATGGCAATGCTTGGTGTGGCGCACTTCTCAAATTCAGCTTTCAAAGACCTCCCACTTGAATTCGTGTTGCGATTTTCTTAATCTAATCCAGCATATTCTTAATAGCACAATAAGACCTAAAAAACTCTACCTTGAGATTCAGATTTGTTATCATTGAAACAAAGATCAAATTCCTTTTGATTCGAGGTACATACATCACATTTTGGATATTCCTAATGTCTCCATCATGAAATATGACAGGAAAATTACCATACCCTTTGATTTGGTACCCTCTCTTATCACCAAGGTATATTTTTGCACCGTTGTTGGTTTTTTTGATGTCTTCAAATCACTGTCTATTACATATCATGCGAGCAGAAGCTCCTGAGTCCAAAAACCACATATATTCTTCATCATTCTCATTAGAATAATCCATAAAGAGTCTAAGGTCCTCATTATGATCATCATCAACAAAGTGTCTTGCATGCCTCTTATGTCTATGTTGACTTTCATGAAACTTCTTCTTTTGGAAATACTTAGCTATATGACCAACTTTACCTCAATAGAAACATTTCGTTTCTGTATCATTTATATCTGATAACATACCTTGAGATGGAGGTGAATTTCTTTGTGGTGTACCTCCGCGTTTCTATCCTGCATTTTCCTTCCCTCTGACAGGCTTCTTCTTCACCATTAAAGCAAGATCTAAACTCTAGGGATTTAGGGTCATCTGAATTTCTTCCTCTTGCATTAGGATCCTGGTAAATTCTTCCAATTTGGGGGCTTTCTCTCTCGCATTCAAGCCTGCAATAAACATTTGATAGTCGTTATTCATACCATTCATGGTAATGATTACCATATCAATGTTTGACATTGCCTCCCTTATGTCACCAAGCTTGTCTTTGCAGTCCTTGATGCGAGATATGAATGCAGCTACTGATTCATTCTCGTCCATTTTAATGGAGAGAATCTTTCTTTTCAGAAAATAAATATGAATTATATTTATGATCTCGTACATATCCTTAAGGGTTGCCCATATTTTATTTGCTGATTTATACTCTCCAATGTGAGGGATAATGCAGTCTTTGACTCAAATTTTCAACAACGTTTTCACCCTGTTCTCCCTCTTCTAAAAATCCTAAATTGTTGTAGTTGCTCTGCCTCCTAGAATTTTTGTTTTCAATTCATCACCATTCACGATCCCCCATGCACTTTTCCCTTCCAGCAAAGTTTACAACTTGAATTTCCAATTAGAATAATTGGAACCATTGAAATTGTTTCTCTCATTCAAGTATGCCTCAACCATTTCGTTATTCATCTTGACACACTAAAAAATTTTACCTCCAAAAATTTAAAAAAACAGATCTACCCGAGATACAAAAAAAGACAATCTCAAGAAACCAAAGATCCTCTTTAAAAAAAAAAACCCTTCAAAATTTGCGCCCAAACAATTTTCTTCTGTGGCCAATACCTTAAACAGAAAATCCTTTCAAGAATTTGATTTCAAAATGAAATCCTTTCAGAACGACCTACTTTAAAAACAAATGGAGGATAAGAATTTTTTACTTACCTTTAATCCCAAAGTGGATTTGTACCAAAGGTCTGGATCCCCGTCTCTAGATCTTAATTGTGCTAATCAAATTGACATCATGTTGTCCCAAAGGAAGGACCGCATATGAAATTTTGTATTTAAGGCTCCATGGCTTCCACACAGATCTGCATGGGCTCCTCTTTATAAACGAGCAACAACTTCAGTCCGTTGGATGGATGAGAAATTCATAACTCCCTTGCTCCCAACGATGAACAGTTCCGGCGTTCAATTAAATCGGATCTGCTACAAAATTTGATCCACACAACATCAAGCATGATCCTCCACTGTGCTTCCATGTAGGCTCAACCAGCACCGTCTTGGCATTCCTCAACCGACGGCCTACTGCAATTCACACAACAGCTCCTCCCTGCAATGAGTGACAATCCCTCCCTTTAGTGAGCGACAATTCCGCCATAGCTCAACCACAAGATTTCGACACAGGAAGCCATCTCCTCTGCCATGGCCTTAACTTCCAATAATAAGCATGATATCACCAATATTAGCCTCCTCATCCTCCACGCAACTCCACATTGCCACTTCTGATGTGCTTTCGATCAACAAATAGACACTAACATGGATAATAATGTGATGACATAAGTGTGGGCAAGATCGGCGTGCTTATGCTGCTCGAATCAAAGCTAATTAACAGATTGACACCCTTACACCTTTCTCCTTTCTGATTAGATCAACACTTTTTCACCTCTCAGTCTAGCACTACATTAGCAGATCAACAACCTTTTTCCTCTAAGACCAGTGTTGATCAACAGTTGTATAGAGAACAAAACTCTGTCTCACAAATAGGGCCTCTCTTCTGCCACCTAGACTCTCATAGGGTTATAAAAGCACTCTAGATTTGACTCAACAACCCTGGAGACACTCACTCAAGGATCAAAGTGTTGAATCCTTATTTAAACTAAGATGTGGGGGGGGGTGTGAATCAGTTTAACACATACATGAGGTTTTTAAACTTTTATCAAGAATATTTACAACTTAATTTTATAACCAACTTAATATGTGAACAGTCTTAATATGTAGCAGCAAGTATTAAGATAATGTGACACCAAACTTATTATGAGAGCAACAAGCATTAAGAAAATTGGATAGAACATATCAACACATGGGAAACACACACAAAGACAACAGATATAAGTGGAAACCCATAAAGGGAGAAAACCACATCTTATTATTATTGTGATGCAAAGGCAAGCTCCAACTCCCTCTCACCACTAATTTTCTGCAGGCACCAACCTACAGGAGGCTCCAACCTCAGTCAGCTACAACTGACATCTATAAAGCTTCAACTTGATAGAGAAGCTCCAACTTCCTCATTCTATCAAAAGAAAATATTTTCTGATTTACCTTAGATATCAGCTGTATTTTGTAGCATCTCTTTCTGCTCCTCCTTTTCCTTATCTTCTCTACCTCAATTCTTCATACTCTGCATTCTCTTACCTCTTTCTGCATATCAATGTGATATGATTTATATTGTTTGCCTCATAACAGTTTTTATTCCACAGGGAATTGAAAGTGAATAGCCTTGACTCTTTACCTTCTGCCTCCTCACTTTTGTATCTAGCTCATTCAGAAAATTTCAGCAATTTATACAACTGTCAGTTTTACAGTGCAGTTTTATTTCCTACGGAGACTTGCCAATGCATCACAAACAATATAAACCAATCAAAAAAATTTACATTAAGTTACAATATGTATTACAAATCAACCCATTTAGTTTTGGATCACCGTGTGTTTGTCTTTTCTATGACTGTGTCTGTCTTTTTCGGCTCTGCTTGCTCTCTTGTTCACTGTCGTGGTGTAACTGTTGCATATATGTAACTTTTCTTTTTATATAGCGCAATTCAACTCTCGGCGTAATAATAAAGTGTTTTTAACATAAAAGCTGCCCTTTCTGTATAACGCAAATCCCTCTCAGCGTTATAATCATATTAGACCATTTTAATATATAAAATGCCTTTTTGGTCTTACAAATCGATCTTTTCTTATGCTTCGATGTGATTACACCTCTTGCGATGTGATTAACAAAGGCCCCACCATGTAATCAAACAGCTCATATACACCATCCATCCTTCAGCAAATCTGACAACTATCATCCAATCGCTCAATCACAATCGGAGCTTTCAGTTGTATGTTACTCTTTCACCTCCGATGCAATGTATTGCTCCGATGCGCTTTAAGTCAAAACTCAAACAAATATGAGAATCACCCTTTATAATGAATCGTGCCCGCTATCGTAATCGGAACTTTTGTCAACATGTTCCGCTGCCATAAGTTTCTCCGATGCGATTCGTGAGGGTCCCACCGTATACTACTTCGTTTGTTTTAAGCTCAAACAATAGAACCTTTTGTTCTTTTAATCTTGCGCACAATAATACATATGCTTTATATTATAACCTTGGTCCCTTGTATATAAAGCACTACACATATATATTTTTCCACTTCAGCTTTTATGTATCCTTCAGCTTGGGTTAAGATTCTCAGAATTTTATGTAGGGGGTCCCACACTACACATATAATATCCTCCGTCAACATTATATTAAGTCTTTGACTCAGACTTAAACCCAACACTAATATATGTAGTAATATAACCTTTCGGGCTCTAGAGTTATTTTAACTTGCCTTATTTATAATGAAATAATGCATTGTCTAAAGTTTGGGTTACCTCTTCATTAATCCGCAACATATTCGGGGTCCACAATCAATATATATAAACATATCAACCATTCATAATTTTCTCCAATGGTTAATCACTAACCATTAACGCGATACTTCAACTGGGCCCACCGCAACTTATATCCTCATATACAAACTTTATATGCGCACCCTTTGAGGTATTTCATATTCACAATACTATGTAGACATATATTACCTCCTCTATCATACATTATAGCAAACCTTTTGGAATTACCCAAGTGATAACATATATAGTTTTTCTCGGGCCCACCTTCCTCCACACTTTATTAATACTACAGTTTCTATCAACCTTGATGCATAAAGAGGGTCTTTCAAATATTATACCATGACTTGAGTTAAAACTGACCTTCGGGCCCACAATGCATTGTTACTTACCTTCCGCCTATTAATTAACTTTTATAATAGACACAATACATAGAACTTTGCATAATATTTGGCTCCGCAACTATGAATGTAGGTCCCACAGCATGTTTTACATAATATGTCAATCAAACGTTAAAAAAATTATAACACCCTTTGACTGTATAACGAATAAACCTCATAAGAAATAAGGTTCGGCTTTGAACTTTGGTTTATGTTTCAACTTTCAATCATACGTTTGACTCGGACCCACAATGCTTTGCCTCAACTAACCTTCATTCATCGCGCAAGTGTGATCACTGTAGATCTCCCAGCCTTGGAAATTAGACGGACATAGTTGATATCGTATTTTTCTTTGGGTCGAGGGTTAACACTCAGAAATTACGTGATGTAAGTGGTATCCAAATACCACCCAAGGACACGTGTCCATCAGTGACATAGATCACGTTCAAAAAGCGAAATCCGCTTACCACTCCCAAATGTACATGATATTGCTGGCTTCCAAAACTCTGGTTTCACTATTTATTCACGGTTCCGCCCTTGAATTTGGGTTCCAATTCTCATAATTTTAACTCTTATTAAAAGAATTCTCGCTTTCACTCCTGTTTCATCTTGCGTTTTTGATATTATAATACAATGCTTCTAAATGTTGAACGCACAACTCCATTATGTTTTCACTGTGTAATTACGGTTCATTTCTTGGTTCTGCACCCTTACTGGTTCCACCTCTATTATTCTCTGTCTCTGTTATTCTCTGTCTCCACCTCTGTTATTCTCTTCCTATGCCTATGTATTCTTTGTCTATGTTTCATTGTACTCTCTGCAACCTTTCTCTGCTGCTTGATCGTTTCATGTCACGGCTCTGCCTCTATATTCTCTATCACTGCATCCTATGTCTTGTGCATGACTGTTTCATTGTGTCACTGTACTCTGTACTCTATCTCTCCATCCTCTTCTTTTACTGCCTTGCTTCTTTTGCTGCTGCTCGACCCTCTCTACATCTTGCTGCCTCTTTTTCTCTCTCTGCTTCTACGTTGTCTTCTTTGCCATCAATGACAACATTTCCAATGGTCTCCCCCTTTCGAATTGATGGAAATATACTTCCTTTGCTTGCCTTAAGGACCCTTTCTTCTGTTAATTTCTATTCCTCCCCCTTTAACATCAATGGCAAAGGGTTTCCCATTTCCCAGTCTGCCTTTAAATCTCATCCATGTTACTCTGATCTTGAGGACCTGTTTCATGCTCTGCTTAGTTGCTCTGGATCTTTTGTGGCTCTCTTTGTTGACTGATCTCCCCCTGGAATGATGTCTTCTTCTCTGTTTTCCCCCTGGAATGAATCTTTCTTTTTCTGTTAGAGAGTAGTATCTGAAGATACTACCCCTAGTTTGTTTCTCAGATATTCGAATGGCTCTCTAGCAAGAGGCTTTGTGAATATATATGTTGTTTGTTCTTTTGTTGGCACATATTCCACTTTCACTACCTTCTATGCTACTTGTTCTCTTAGGAAATGGTACTTGATTGGGATTTGTTTAGTTTTTGAATGAAGTACAGGATTTTTTGAAATACTTATAGCACTTGTATTATCACATTTGATAGAGATAGGTTCATCAATGCTTACCTTCATGTCTTGGAGGGTTTGTTTCATCCACATGATTTATGTGCAACAAGATGCTGCTGCTATGTATTTTTCTTCTCCTGTATATAGAGAGATAGATGTTTGTTTCTTTCTTAGCCATGCCACCATACTTTTTCCCAAGTAGAATGCACCTCCACTTGTGCTTTTCCTGTCATCCACACAGCTGGCCCAATCTACATCTGTATATGCTGTCAAAGTGAAGATCTTTCCTTTTGGATACCATATCCCATACTATAGAGTTCCTTGTAGATATCTAAATATTCTTTTGACTGCTAGAAGGTGATTTTGCTTTGGTGCTGCTTGATATCTAGCCACAAGTCCTACTGCCAACATTATGTCTGGTCTTGATGCTGTTAGGTATAGAAGACTTCCTATCATGGATCCGTAAAGTCTTTGATCTATATCAGCAGATCCATCATCAGCACATAGCTTGCATCCAGTGATCATGGGAGTTGACACAGGTTTGCAGTCTTCCATTTTGAACTTTTTCAACATCTCCTTTAAGTATTTTTCTTGTGAGATGAATGTACTTGTGTTCTTTTGTTGAATTTGAAGTCCTAAGTAGAAGGTGAGCTCTCCATTCATAGACATCTCAAACTCTGATTTCATTTCTTCAGCAAATCCTTTTGCTAACTCGTCTTTGTTGCTTCCAAACATGATGTCATCAACATATACTACAACAATCAGGAGTTCATTTTCATGGGCTTTTATGTATAGATTTCTATCTACTCCTCCTCTCTTAAAGCCTTGTTTTTGCAAGTACTTAACCAGCCTTGAATACCAAGCACGAGGAGCTTGTTTCAACCCATATAGAGCCTTCTTTATTCTGCACACATAGTCTTCTTTATCTGTTAATGACAATCCTTCTGGTTGTTCCATGTAGACTTCTTCTTCTAGATCTCCATTCAAGAAGGCAGATTTCACATCCATTTGACATACCTTGAAGTCATGGTAGCATGCAAAGGCCAGAAACATTCTGATAGCTTCCATTCTGGCTACAGAGGCAAATGTTTCATCATAATCAAGACCTTCAATTTGTGAATATCCCTTGCATACAAGTCTGGCCTTATTCCTGATTACCTATGCTTGTTCATTCATTTTGTTCTTGAATACCCATTTTGAGCCTCTGACATTTTTCTCAGTGGGTCTTGGAACTAATTCCCAGGTATTTTTCTTCTCAATTTGGTCCAATTCTTCATTCATAGCATTCACCCAATACTTGTCCTTTTTGGATTCTTCAAACTTCTTTGGATCTATTTGTGATAACATAGCTATGTATACCTTTTCTATTTGTTCAGTTAGTTGTCTTCTTGTCTGGACTCCTACACTCTTGTCCCCAATGATTTGATCTTTTGGATGGTTCTTTTGAGTGTATCTTGAGGGGGATTTCGAGCTCAGTTCAGCATCTTCTATTGTCTTTCTTATTTCATCATCATCTTGGTTCTCTTCTTCATGATCTTCTGGAGGACTGCTGTAGTCTCTACTTCTTGTCTTGTTTGGTAGTTCTTCATCAAATCGTACGTCAATGCTTTCTACAATTTTTCGAAGAGTCTTGTTGTAGCACCTGTAACCTTTACTCTTAGATGCATATCCTAAAAATATTCCTTCATCTACTCTTGCATCAAACTTCCCCATATTTTCATCATTACTCTTTATGTAATACTTGCTTCCAAAGACTCTAAAGTGCTTGATTGATGTCGGTTTACCATGCCATCATTCATAAGGAGTCTTGTCACTGTTTGGTATTAAATTAGATTTGTTTAGAATATTCATATTTGTGTGTACTACTTCTGCCCAGAAGGTTTGAGGAATGTTACTCTCTTGCATCATGGCTCTGGCAATTTGTTGTACAGACCTGTTTTGTCTCTCTGCCACTCTATTCTGTTGAGGTGTCCCTACAATAGTAAATTTCTGCTTTATCCCATGTTCATTGCATAGGTCTACAAAGTCATAGCCTGTGAATTCACCTCCTCTGTCTGATTTGATGCATTTTAGCTTGCATCCTGTTTGATTTTCCACCAATTCTTCGAATATCTTGAATTTCTCAAGTGCTTCCAATTTATATTTGAGAAATGCAACCCATGTCATTCTTGAGAAATCATCTATTATCAGCATGAAGAAGGATTCTCCACTTGGTGTTTTAGTTCTTGAAGGTCCACACAGGTCCATGTGTACAAGCTGAAGTGGCCTACTTGTTGATAGCTCATCTTTGGTCTTAAAGGATGTCTGGGTCTGTTTGCCCAATTAGCAAGATTTGCATATGGTATTTTAAGGCCTTTTTATTTCTAGCATATCTCTGACAGCTTTCTTATTGCTCAGTCTGATGATATGGTCGAAGTTAATATGTCCTAATCTCCTATGCCATAACCATGACTCCTCAAGTTTGCTAAGATGGCATGCTTCATTGTCTTCTTTCACTATGTATACATTACTCTCTGTTCAAACACCTTTGATCAGAGTATTTCCTGTGGTGCTTGATCTGACTTCATAGTCTTGTGCTCTAAAAAGAACTTCACATCCTTTATCACACATTTGACTGACACTCAACAAATTTGCTTTCATCCCATCCAAAAATAGTACATCTTGGGCCTTTCCTCTACCATTATCTAGAGTGACTAAGCCTTTTCCTTTGATTTTCCCTGCTTTGTCATTGCCAAAAGTAACATTTCCAGATTTCTTTTCATCAAAGGTTATAAACTTGCTTCTATCTCCAGTCATATGTTTTGAGCAGCCACTGTCCAAATACCATTGGCTTTTCAGGTCTTGAGTAGTTAGAGCCAGGTCACATTTATTCACCTTCTTTTTCCACTGGAAGCATCCTTTTGTTTGGTACCTTTTGTGAGATGATGAACCATATTCTCTGAGAGGACATTTGGAAGGTATATGTCCAATTTTATTCCATACACAACATTTGATCATAATTTTTGCAGAATTGTGAGTATGAGTAAAATCTCCATGATTCATAAACCTTGTTGAGGTGTTGAACATAAATATTTGTACATATTTTCTGTATTCAATGATTTTATGGCCAAATTCCTTACAGTAAAAACAGTATCCATAGAAACAATTTGCATACCTGATGTGAGGTTGTCTTATCCATTTGTTTTCTTGAGACAGTCTCTTCACTGTTTGCATCCTTTGCTGGTTTTAATTACTCCTCCTTGTATGAAATTACGCAGCAATATGTCCCAGCTTGTGGCAGGCATAACAGGTGGAATTTTTTATAGGAGGGAAGAATCTCATTTCATGGCTTCCAAATTTGACATACTCAGAGGTATATGAGCCTTTTTTTGTTGGCTGAGTGTTTATTTCATTCTTTATTATTAGAGGTTCCTTCTGGTTTCTGTCTCCTTCATTGCATGTTTCTTCTTTTGTAGGAATCATTTGAGCTGCTTCATCATCCTTATTTTCTTTTACAAAAATAATATTTTTGTTTTCCTTTTCTTTGCCTTTACTTGATTCTCCTTCATAGCCTATCCTAGTTTTTATCAGAGGAGATCTTTGAGCATCCAGAATTTCGTTCAACTTACCAGAGCTTGTCATTTGAGAAGAATTTATAGACACTTTCCTTTGGGAATTTTCTAATTTCTTCCTCAGGCAAACTACTTCTTCTTCCAACTTCTATTGTTCATGAGTTTTATCCTTAATTTTCTTAACATGTCTTCTACCTTCTTGGCTTCTTCAAGCTCTACTTTCAGCTGAATTAGGACTTCTGAATTTTGTTCTTCTCTTACATACTTGAGGAGAACGTATTTACATTTTCTGCACTTCAGTTTGAGTCTGTCAATATCCTCTAGGGCATTTCGTAGCTCCCCCTCAAGATCAACTTCACCTTCTTCTTCATCTTATAGAAGGAGTCCTTCAAGTTCTTCTATGGCCATCAACATAAATTTTGAGGTTCCTTCTTCACTTGAGGGTTCATCTGATTCTTCAGATGCACTGCTATCTTGTTGAGCATAGAAATATTTTCTATTGAATTTCTTTCCTTTCTGCCAGTTCTTTGATATAGTTTTCTCTGATTCTTGAGCCTGATTCCTAGTTTTCTTATGAGGACACTTAGCAGCATAGTGTCCAACTCTTCCATAGTTAAAGCATTTGAATGGAAGTTTACCTTTATATTTACCTGAGCCGCTATCCAGTTTCTTGAAAAATTTGGCCTCTTCTTCATCAGAGCAAGAACATACATCTCATAGGCTTCTTTTTGGCTTCTTTTGTGGCAGTCTCATCTCATAGGCTGTTAGATTTCCAAGTAATTGGTTCATGGTCAATATTTCCCGATCAGTTGTTTCTTCTATGGCAGAAACCTTGGGGTTAAAGCTGGGTGGAAGAGATCTTATAATATTTTGTACAATTACACATTATGGTATGGTTTCTCCAAGGGCTTTCATATTATTAACAATTTCTGTAACTCTTAAGAAGAAGCTGCCAATATCTTCATCATCATTCATTTTTAAATTTTCAAATTGAGCTCTATATACTTGAAGTTTGGTTGTCTTCACCTTTTGATTCCCTCATGGATGTTTTCAAGAGTATCCCACATTTATTTGGAAGTCTTGTTATGCATTTCTTTGATAAATTCAGCCTCACATAGTCCATTTAAGATTGCATTCATGGCCTTTGCATTAGCTACAAAGTCTTGTTTAGCTTCTTTCTCTGAGTCAGTTGCCTTTGGGGCATATCCAAATTCCAGAGCAGCTAAACTTATATTCCTAGAGACATTATGTAAGCTCTCATTCTGATTTTCCAAAAGGCATAATTAGCACCGTGAAAAAAGGGGCTTTATTGGTTGAGATTCCTTCTTGACAAGCCATCCTGGGGACCTAGGATCTACTTTCACTTGTTAAACTGGTACAAAAGGAACCTGCTCTGATACCAATTGTTGAATCCTTAGTTAAACTGAGAGGGGGGGTGAAACAGTTTAACACATACATGAGGTTTTTAAACTTTTATCAAGCTTATTTACAACTTAATTTTATAACCAACTTAATATGTGAACAATCTTAATATGTAGCAGCAAGTATTAAGATAATGTGACACCAAACTTATTATGAGAGCAACAAGCATTAGGCAGATTGGATAGAACATATCAACACATAGGCAACACACACAGAGATAGCAGATATAAGTGTAAACCCATAAAGGGATAAAACCATATCTTATTATTATTGTGATGCAAAGGCAAGCTCCAACTCCCTCTCACCACTGGTTTTCTACAGGCACCAACCTACAGAAGGCTCCAGCCTCAGTCAGCTATAACTGACATCTATTAAGCATAAACTTGATAGGGAAGCTCCAACTTCCTCATTCTATCAAAAGAAAATATCTGTTGATTTACCTTAGATATCAGCTTTGCTCTGTAGCATCTCTTTCTGCTCCTCCTTTTCCTTATCTTCTCTGCCTCAATTCTTCATACTCTGCATTCTCTTACCTCTTTCTGCATATCAATGTGATATTCTTTATACAGTTTGCCTAATAAAATTTCGTATTCCACAGGGAGTTCAAAGTGAATAGCCCTAACTCTTTTCCTTCTGCCTCCTCACTTCTTTATCTAGCTCATTCAGAAAATTTTAGCAATTTATACAACTGTCAGTTTTACAGTGGAGTTTTATTTCCTATGGAGACTTTCCAGTGCATCATAAACAATATACACCAATCAAAAACATTTATATTCAGTTACAATATGGATTAAAAATCAACCCATTCAGTTTTGGATCACCGTGTGTTTGTCTTTTCTGTGACTGTGTCTGTCTTTTTCGGCTCTGCTTGCTCTCCTGTTCACTATCGTGGTGTAACTGCTGCATATATGTAACTACGCTTTTTATATAGCGCAATTCAACTCTCAGCGTAATAATAAAGTGTTTTTAACATAAAAACTGCCCTTTCTGTATAACGCAAATCCCTCTCAGCGTTATAATCATATTAGACCATTTTAATATATAAAATGCCTTTTGGGTCTTACAAATCAATCTTTTCTTATGCTCTCATGTGATTACACCTCTTGCAATGGTTCATTCTTCACTTCCATTTCACTGCGTTGATGCGATTGGAGTTATTCGATGCGATTAACAAAGGCCCCACCATGCAATCAAACGACTCATATCTGTCGTCCATCCTTCAGCAAATCTGACGGCTATCATCCGATCGCTCAATCGCAATCAGAACTTTCAGTTGTATGTTACTCTTTCACCTCCGATGTGATGTATTTCTCCGACATACTTTAAGCTAGAACTAAAAAAAATATGAGAATCACCCTTTATAATGAATCATGTCCGCTATCGCGATCGAAACTTTTGTCAACATGTTCCGCTGCCATAATTTTCCCCGATGCGATTCGTGAGGGTCCCATCATATAGTGCTTCGTTTGTTTTAAGCCCGAACAATAGAACCTTTTGTTCTTTTAATCTTGCGCACAATAATACATATGATTTATATTATAACCTTGGTCCATTGTATATAAAGCGCTACACATATATATTTTTCCGCTTCAGCTTTTATGTATCCTTCAGCTTGGGTTAATATTCTCGGAATTTTATGTAGGGGGTCCCACACTACACATATAATATCCTCCGTCGACATTATATTAAGTCTTTGACTCAGACTTAAACCCAACACTAATATATGTAGTAATATAACCTTTCGGGCTCCAGAGTTACTTTAACTCACCTTGTTTATAATGAATAATGCATTGTCTAAAGTTTTGGTTACCTCTTCGTTAATCCGCAACATAGTCGGGGTCCACAATCAATATATATAAACATATCAACCATTCAGAATTTTCTCCAATGGTTAATCACTAACCATTATCGTGATACTTCAACTGGGCCCACCGCAACTTATATCCTCATATAAGAACTTTATACGCACACCCTTTGAGGTATTTCATATTCACAATACTATGTAGACATATATTACCTCCTCTATCATACATTATAGAAAACCTTTTGGAATTACCCAAGTGATAACATATATAGTTGTTCTCGGACCCACCTTCCTCCACACTTTATTAATACTACAGTTTATATCAACCTTGACACATAAACAGGGTCTTTCAAATATTATACCATGACTTGAGTTAAAACTGACCTTCGAGCCCACAGTGCATTGTTACTTACCTTCCGCTTGTTAATTAACTTTTATAATAGACACAATACACAGAACTTCGCATAATATTTGGCTCCGTAGCTATGAACGTAGGTCCCACAACATGTTTTACATAATATGTCAATCAAACGTTAAAACTATTATAACACCCTTTGACTGTAAAGTGTGATCACCGTAGATCTCCCAGCCTTGGCAATCGGACAGACACAGTTGATATCGTGTTTTTCTTTGGGCCGAGGGTTAGCACTCAGAAATTACGCGATGTAATTGGTATCCAAATACCACCCAAGGACACGTGTCCAATAAAGACATAGATTGCATTCAAAAAGAAAAATCCGCTTACCACTCCCAAACGTATGCGATACTGCTGGTTTCCAAAACTCTGGTTTCACTGTTTATTCACGGTTCTGCTCTTGACTCTGGGTTCCAGTTCTCAAAATTTTAACTCTTATTAAAATAATTCCCGCTTTCGCTCTTATTTCCTCTTGCGTTTTCGATATTATAATACATTACTTCCAAATGTTGAACGCCCGACTCCATTAGGTTTTCATTGTGTAACTACGGTTCATTTCTTGGTTCTACGCCCTTACTGGTTCCACCTCTCTTATTCTCTGTCTCTGCCTCTGTGTTCTCTGTCTCTATTTCATTGTACTCTCTGCAACCTTTCTCTTCTGCTCGATCGTTTCATCTCATGGCTCTACCTCTCTATTCTCTGTCTCTGCATCCTCTTTCTTGTGCATGACTATTTCACTGTGTCACTGTACTCTGTACTCTATCTCTGCATCCTCTTCTTTTACTGCCTTTCTTCTCTTATTGCTGCTCGACCCTCTCTACATCTTGCTGCCTCTTTTTCTCTCTTTTCTTCTATGTTGTCTTCTTTGCCATCAATGACAACATTTCCAACACAAAGCACTCTAGTTTTGATTCAACAGCCCTAGAGCTTTGAAACCATGATAAAAAATACAAGAGTTGACTTTATTAATGAAATTAGGCAGCTCTCTGATAAGAGAATCCACCTAGAGATTGCCATTATAGAACGCTTGACATCAATCACATGACAAACATGATTATATGGTCTTCACGCATATAGGAAAGTTAGAACAACTTACCTAAGAAATAGGAACTAATTCCTAATCTAAGGTTCTGGCGAACCAACTCTCTCTTAAATTACATTCCCCATTATCTTCAACAAAAAACTTTTCCAATTTCACTCGAAGAGGCCACTTGACTATCTAAGGAGCAATGAGTCGATGTATAAGGAAATATTTAAGAGTTTTGGTGAACACATAGATTTTTTTTTTAGTAAATATAGTACTATATAAGCATCATTCAATGTGAAGGAGGAACCAGATTTCAAATTAGATTGTGCGGGAACTCCCCAATTCATTGCATGCGATGAATATGATAAATCAATATTTCAGCATGGATCCTTATTCTAACGAATCATCTCTGAATCATCATTTATGTTTCAACGACCAGGCATTCCAACTACTCCTTCAACTCAGAAATTGACAAGCACCCCATTTCTCAACTACTCATTATTCTAATGAATCTTCCTCTAAATCTTTCATTTATGTTTTATGGGTAAGATGTTCCAACTACTATTTAAACTCAGGAATTGACAGGCAGCCATGATAGTTTATAGCCACATTTTCTTAATTTTATAGATAAATATTTCTGGTGTACATGCACATGGTTAGCCTTAATTAGCTTAGTTAAGCTCTAGTTATTGTACACAATGTTCACTTGTCTTTGGCTAGTTAACTCGAGTGCTTACATATGGTGTGCACTTGGCTTAACTCTAGTGCTTGCATGTGGTGCATGTGCACATTAACAAACATAAAGCACACTTAGCTTCAGTTAGTTTTAATTATCCATTGTTATTGCATTTAAAACAAAGACTAACTTAGTCACTTTATGTATTGATTCTCAAACTATATTAATGAAGAAAAATAATTCTCAATTCTAATTTTTCTTTTTCAACTCTCACAAGTTTGTGCAATTATTCTTCAGCTAGATTTGTGTTTTTCCTCTAATACTTCTACATTGTATGAGAGCATTTGTTACTAGAAAAAAAAAAATTGAGGCTTGGACTTGCATGCAACGTGAAGTTATTCATTTCTGCATTTTCGGATCTCGAGCATGGGCCCGCATTCCTACAGAGAATAGAAAGACTTTGGAGCCTCAAAGTAAAGCATGCACATTTTTTGGATATTCTGATGAATTCAAAGTGTACAAGTTGCTTGATATCAATGTAGCTGGAGGGAATCAAACCTGGGTCGAGGCCATGATACCATGAAGAGGTTTTCCATTACACCAAAACCCGTAGATATTGGTAAACTTCCAAACGGGTAACTAGGATCCCTAGGGTGAGAATTATGGATTCCATACAAGTGCAATAATTACTCCAACAAATACAAGCATGGAGTGAAATAGAAAATTTATTAAATTTTAATTCACTTTTCTTCATCGTTAAATAAATAATAACAAAAATAATTTGATGTTGTGAATAGATTTTTATATAATCATCAATAATAGAACATAAATAAACTAACTAATCATTCAGACCACATAACAAATGTTACATTATATTTTAGCACTAGCATTTATCTCAAATTTCATATTCTTAAGCACTTGAAATGAAGTGCTAATAGATGTCATTTACACTAAAATATATGGTTCTATTATTGATATAAAATATAAAAGTTGATTTTGTTTGCGTGTAAACTCTTGGTAAGAGTGTGAGTATATAGAAAAATAATATTCACAATAATTAAAAATATAATAATGGATGCTTTTTTAATTAAAAAAATTATAAAATATCAATAATTTCAACTCCATTATATTTATTTTCTATGTTGTTGATATTGCAATTCAATATGATAAAAATATTTTATAAAATATTAATAATCTTAATTTCATTATAGTTATTTTATTTGTTGTTGATATTGCAATTCAATGCGATAAAAATATTTCGCTCACTTTCAGTTAAATAAATAAAATACTTAGATGTCCACATGATGTAAGATAATTTCATATCAACTTTAAAAAGACAACATTATTAGAAGTAACGAAAATCGTATATAATATGTTTAAACATTATATTTTTAGAATATATTTCAACATTTGATTTATATAAACTATTAAAAAAATTATGTTGACTAATCTATTTCCACATCAACTTCATATATATTTATGTATAAAAATAATTATTTTTTAAACCAACTTACATCCAAATTAAACCATAAAAACCATAAATTTTATCACTTGAGAGCAAGACTTTATACCTCCATAGGCTCCATTAATAGAAAATAAAGTTAATGTTAGATTATCTTTCGACTACACTTACTAACCATCGTTTTGTGGAAAAAAAATGGTTAGACCTTTTATTATTAATTAAGGATTAGTTAGGACTGCTCTGTCATTTCAATGAGAATATGTGAACAAAAATCAAATTTTATTTTTAATAAAGATTTACTGTGAAATTGGTTTCATAAGTAAGTTTATGGTAAAAAGTGAATCAAGATCTAGTGTTAGTTAGAAAAACAGTTTCACAGTTATCCAAAAAAACTCTGGAATAAATAAAGCATTCCAAGGAGAGTTTGGAGTTGGATCTGTGCACAAAGAAACTCTGTAAGCTGGAAGGAAAACACATTTTCCAGAACAGACAATACTCTGGGTTGGAGGTCTGGACCGGATTGTCCCGTGAGCTCCCCAGGACTGCTTTTTTTCGCTGGAGTCGGAGAGTTTGGACCGGATTGTCCCGAGAACCTCCTCCAAGATTTCTGTACTAACGACGACTCAGACTTGAGCTCGGGGGAGAGCTGCAGGACGTAATCGCCCAGCTCATGGAAGGGAGGCATAAACTACTTCACTCGGATTCAAGTCAGATGAGTAGATTTCAATAGTTGCTAATAACAGAAAAAGATAAACGTTTGTTTTCGTTGTGTTAGACTAAGTAGCTTATATTCTTTTCCTGTGTCGAACAGAAAACAAAATGTTGGGTGTTTGGTAGTAACTGTTCCTTTTACTCCAGTGATTTTTTCTTATATTTAGAAAAGTAGGTTAAAAGGATCTGTGTCCATAATAGTTAGATGAATAATGTAACAGATTTTAAATGAGACTTGTTCAGTACTGAATCATAAATGTAGCAGTAGGAAGAAGCAATCTTCTTTTTATTTAAAAAAAACAAATTAAGTACTGTAAGGTAAGGCATCACCCACATTATCAAAAAGGAATGAGGGAGACCGTTAACCCGTAGTGCCTGCAGAACAGGCTTCTGGGTTGGTCGTCTCTCTCTATGATAGCTCGGACTGATAAGTGGTCCGGTCACTTTCAGAATAGTCTTTTAGATCTATGTAATAAGAACAGAATAGTAATCTAGCAAGAATTTTATCATTTCTCTTTCCAGAAAAGACATTCAAGATAACTGTACAATTCAACCAGGGAGCGAACCCCGAAGTAATGGAGAGCAAATACATATACACCAGTAACAAATGTCGACCAAAGGGGCGAAAACCCATGTAAACACAGAGTTCAGTTGAAATATCGCAAGCATGCATGGTGGCTACCATAATAAAAACAAACTAAAACCTCATGTACCCTACAGCCATAACCTATAGCCGCGAAAATTCTCGGATTTACGCTTACACAAAAATCATCGAATCACAAACATGAAAACTGAACAGTATACTGTATCGAAATGCAAATATATATATAATTCCTTTCTTTTACTCATAACCCATAAAAGCATTTATCACCAAGAAACATTTAAGCCCATGACAAAGAGTGAATATTAGAGTAGGCCTGAAACGAGTCTGTTCAGTATCCAGAAACCATTACAGGGTAAAAAGCATAAACTACTGAGAGGGAGTAAACCCTCAACAAAATCATATTTAAGTTCAAAAGAGCCGCAAAAACCCTGGCTGGGTTTACCTAAAAATTACATAATCATTGCCATAGAATAGCCCAGACTTAAATTAAGAAAAGACGGTATAGAGACCCTATTTCTCAGCGCCTTTAGCCAAGAAATTCTGGAGAGGAGGTTCGGGTTCGAACTCCTGTAGCGAGAATTTAAGTACCTGTGAAAACGATAAGTTTAGCCCTGTTGGAGTAGAAACGTAAGCAAACTCTTGTAGCAGTTGGACGGAAGGAAGGGTACCTGGCAGAAAAACAATATAGCAAACTGTTAGCGAACCAAACCCTACTGTGAACTGATGCAAGAACAGAAGCAATGAAAATAACTCGTCTCAAAAATGCCAAACATAATAATACCTTTGCAAATGTCGATAGGACGGCTGTGGCTGGAAGTAGAATGCTTGATACTGGCCAGCTGAGCCGAAGGAAACCATTAAACATAGAAACATAGTCAGTACGCCGTTCCTCAGACGCAGAGACAAGAGATAGAATAGTATCAGCATTTTTATCTCCAGAACTCGTATAAAAAGGACTAATGCAAGACTACAGGGCTACAAAATGAAGTCAAGACAATACCTGGTGGCCGAGGTAGCTAACACGCCCAGGAACGCCATAATCTATCGGAGCAAAGCTAAAATGGAGCAGGAAATCCTAAGGACAGTGGACCTTGCCTCCAGACGCACCGGCGAGGCGCAACAATGGACTGAGGAATCAGTTACCAGCCGGGTAGACATTATCCAACCCTAAAGAATCCTCACCGTAGGATCCAGATCTCAATCAAGGGCCGGATTTCGCCAGGGATAGATCGATGGGATAGGGTCGATAATCTCGAGTTAACCATCGAAATAACCAATGCTCGAGAAATATATTTCACAGTTAAGAATCACTTATAAGCAGAAGCCTCCAAAACTTAACATAAACTTCAATGCAGTGACATGTGATATTAAATAGATGTATGTACAACCATGAAATTTAACCAAGCCTTAATCTAACTTGATATAGTCGAACCATAGAGCTGGCAGTGTATCACCATAAATGTATTTACTTGCATCATACTCAGCCATAAATGTCAACCGCACTATAATTATATAGGACAGATATATTAACTCTGCTGGAGGGTAATGCGAACCACCATAAAAATAGTTTTTTTTTTTTATTGGTGTAAATTTGTTTTAA